>UELV01080344.1:0-30371 GCA_900490015.1 Megastigmus stigmatizans
AGAGAGAGAGAGAGAGAGAGAGAGAAGCAACGGCGGCAGCGCGATCAGTGTGGGAAATTAACTTTTCGAGATCGATCGTAAAGCAAAGCGTCGCTCGTAAAATGCCACGAGCTCTCCTTCGACAGCAGCCACGCCGCTGCGTCTCTCTCTCTCTCTCTCTCTCTCTCTTTCTCTCTCCCCCTCTTTCTCTCTCGCGCTTACCACTTTTTAGCATCCCAACCCTAAGGCTCGTACGCTGCACGTGAACAAATGTCCTTCTCAACTTTTGCTCACTCGCCGATAAGATGATTTCACACCGTTCTAAGGCTGACCAACTACTTTTATTACGTCTGCGGTGATCGATTGAATATGCCCGGCAGTAACTGCATATTTTTTATTTATTTCAAATCAATATATCAGTGGAATAAGTTTTACCTTCGATCGAAGAAACGACAAATTTATAAAATTGGCAGATATTTTCTCCGGAGCACCTCGCCAATATAAAATATTTTTGTTTCAATGAAAATATCAAGTAAATATATGGACTAAGGTTCAAAGTCGCAATGTGAAAGCCCCTTAAAGCGCTGGTTGCGGCTTAGCAAGAGCCTCCACTCCGACTATCTGGTGGCTCGGCTCCCGGGCGAGAATATAATTAAGTCGTCCCGCATTACAGAAACTCGGTAATTGCTTAATAATAATTGAAAAGCGGAGCGCGCGTCGGGCCTGCCGCCGACTTTACACGCAGAGCCGCTGCTACTACTGCGCCCGACCAATTCGAATTTCGCGCCCGAGATGCGCGGAGCAAGCGGCTGCCATAGCGTGTGTGTGTGTGTGTGTGTGTTCCGAGCTCGCCGAGCTGCCTTTCTTTTAAAGTCCCAATTGGTCACGGTATTTACATACTGGTTTTTGTCCGCGAGATGCCGATGTCTAAGCGCGAGTATACAGCAATAGCAGCAGCAGCAGTACTCGTAATTACCTATGACTGCAGAGCCGAGCGGCGCGAGAGAGCGACTTTTAATGCGCCTCTAACGTATTAGGAAATTATTTTTCAGAAAATGTTTATGATTATTATTAAATCGCTCTCTGGGAGCTCCCGAAGACTGAGCTGCACCCGGCGATATTTGCATTTCTTCGGACGGGGAAAAAAAGAGAGGAAATCCATGTTGGAGAAACTCTTTCCTTAGGCGGGCTTTTCTTTTTTCTTTGCGCTGGGATCGCGTGTGGCGCACTTGCGGTAATCGCAAAAAATCCAGAAAATTAATTTGTTTTCACTGAGCGTAGCCAAGACGCGCTGCTTTACTTTTATATCTTTCCAAAATTAAATACCATCAGAACGTTTTTTAAAAAGAATTCCTCAGCTATTCACTTTAACTTTGAGAAATAAAGTTAATTACCCTTGAACACGCCGTAATCCTGTGTATATTTGTAAAAAGGCCACATGGAAATTTGATAAATGCGTTTAAGACATATTTCAAGCATAGAACAAAAAATTCGTCCGCGTGATTCTAAGATTCCAGTAGAGTCCGAGCGCGTAACAAAAACCGCCTGGTTAAATCTGAAGATTTGTCTTCTGAAAAGTGCACACCCGAGACACGAGAGAAGCCATTAGTCCTCTGAATTGTGAAGCTGCACGTAGCTTTTGGACTGAACATGGGAGGCACGTATATATGACATGCGCTGACTTGCCAGTTTTTCGGATACGAAAGGCAGCAGCTCTTGAGCTACAGAAGAATTTGAGCTCTCTTTTTGACCCTCTTCGTGCTACACAGCACTCGATTCCCTTTCGGTACCTTTTACGGTCATTGCCAAGCTATGCTGTCCAATTCAAACTAAATTGGCTCTTTCTTTTTTGCAATGAATACAGTAAATGCTATTTATACAAAAATAAGTATTTCGAAATTGAAGAATTGGATTCTGAGTTTTTACCCTGTTAGATTTATTGATATACCGCGAGTTTTAAAAATGATTGATGCCAGGAATTTATATTCAGTCAATGACCTCAAAATCATTTTAGGCAGAATCAAAACGAAAGCTTTTGGTTTCTTTGCAATTACTTTTCCTTACGAATGTAATTCTATCAATCATGTCATTTTAACGGTTTATGTATACATATATATGCATACCAATAAGATTTCCAAGGTATAATGGTGTACATCCCGTCTTCCATTGCACGACGTTCATTCTTTATTTTACCATATAATAAAACCATCATCGTTTTAATTTACAAATGTTATAAAACCATATCAAATATCATAACGCTTCGCGAATCGTGAATCATTCCAAGACCCATTACACAAAAATAATGTACAATTATTCGTGCCCAATTACTGTCCTTCAAAACTGTACGATTTTTTTCTACATTCATGATTCTTTATATTTACTTCTTACATTTTTTATTCAACCTTTCCTTCATTCTTTTTATATTCCCTTTTTTTATTCTTCGGATGTTTTTTCCCTTTATTTCGTAATAACGCATGTGTTTCAAGCAACGGGTTTTATTATTCCATATACATATTATATACAGCATAAATCTATTAAAACTTACTTCATAAAAAATATAAATGAAATTTTCAATTACATATTATACTTATATGAGTAAATATAATATAGTATAGACAAAACCTGAAAATCATTAGGTAAACCTTTATTTGAAAAACAGTATATTTTCTTATTTTTATATTTTTCAAGCTGTAACCAATTAAATAGTCTCATTTTTTATCGGAGCAACACATTTCGTTCTCTTTAAATTTATTTTAACCTCTTCTTCTATTTGTACACATATGTGTACACACTTTCATATTGTTATTGTGGCGTAATTGATGAAAAAAAGTAAAAAAATAATTAGCAAAACTAGTTTCTGTAGATGCAAATCTACCAATATGAATCGGATTTATTCACGAAAAATATATAATTAATTTTTTATAAACCAAAAAAGAATATTAATTTTATAATTGCTATTTTACAAGAAAAAATGTTCTATTTGAAATACAAAAATGAACTGGTAAACCTAAAAATATTATTTTATAAAGAGATTTAAGTGGACAGAAAGATTGCAGTTGAATTTATGTAAATAAAGTTATTTACATCTTTAACATTTTTTATATATTTTTGTATTTTTGACACTTTTTGTTTTTTTGCGTACATGTCTCTATCTTGGTATAGAAATTTTTGTTAATATATCTGCGTGCATATTGTGCATTTTTTTAGTTAACTAACATTATGTTTATAAAAAAAATTTAATTGTTTCCAATAGAAGTAGGTGCGTTTAAGAAGAGGTTAAATCCAAAGCACTATAAAAAGATTCACAGATTCTGCTTATCAGTCGGTTATTCCCTATTTCGAGAACCTCTTCCTCTTTCCTCGATATTTGCACACATCTGAAAATGCACCCAAAATATACGACATACACTATATGCATACGACGTTCGCTCGCTTGCAACATACTTTTTCTCCTCTCTCTCTCTCTCTCTCTCTCTCTCTCTCTCTCTCTCTCTCTCTCTCTCTTTCGCTCTCATCCACGTCTCTCCCGGCGGCGAAATTACCAAGAACTCGTTACCGTCGCGGTTGTCGAGAGCAGCTCGCAAGCCAAAAGGGCCCCCGCGGGTGGACCGTCCTGTCTGCTCTTGTCTCTCTCTTTCTCTCTCTCTTTCTCTCCCTCTCTCTCTCTCTACCTTTTGCTGCAATTTATGCCGCGAGTGCGGGTCGATTGTCGGTGTGTCCTAAGGGACGATGAGCCTCTCTCTCTCTCTTTCTCTCTTACTATGTGTCTGCAACGAGCCCCGGCGAATTGATTATTATTGGGAGCGCGTGTTGGTTGCAGCGCATGCGGCGACACAGTTGGTTGTTGCTGTGGGTGCAGTGATGCGCGCCCGCGAGATTTATTAGGGGACATTTAGCTCTGATGTAATTTGAAGAGTTGACCGAACTGGTGGCCAAAGAACTTTCTCTTTTAGCTTTTTCGCTTTTGTTTTTGCGAGATTTGGAAATGCGGGCTACGCACCGATCCAGTCTGGTTATCAGCTGTCCTTAAAATGCCTGCGCCTATTTCGAAAGCGATAAATGAGCGTGTGGCAAAAAAATGCGGTTTTCATTTGAATATCCGAATAAACGTGCTTAAAGTTGAGCATTACAATAATTCCACTGCAATAAATATTCTTTACTAAGGAAACATTTATGAAAAATCTTCTAAACCCAATTATATTTACATTATATAACGTATAATGTAATCTTTCATGCAGAAAATGAAGCTTTCAGGATAAATTTTATGAATTTCACAATCAAGATAATTTTCGTTAACGGTAATAAGATCGGTAAACCGCTTCATCTCGAAACGAAAGTTATACTAACAGCTTTTCATATGAAATAAAACATTGAAATTATTATCGCAATCTTAAAATTTAATATTATTGAATCGAGTCACGTATAGGTTGCACACGAGCGGCCGGCGGCCAGCTGGGCCCAGAGTTATTTCGACCGCTCGCGACGACTGGGGCAACAGCATCATTCGCCGGCGCGTAACTGATTTTTCAAGTGCACCGCGTCAACACCTACGTATATAAGTATATACGCGCTCGCGGCTACTCCAAATTTCCGCCCGATGAAACCCAAGAACCGCCTCTCTTTAATTGTTGCTTTTCATTTCACAGCTGCACGCTCCCACTGCACAAACACGTATCTTTTTATTAATTGCGATTCGCGAGGGCGATCGAGAATAACGGAGTCGCGCGTTTTTATGGACTATGCGTTACAGTCGCCGATGCGAGGAGTTAATATCAAGCGATAAATTCGTTTGTGAAAATAATTGACGGAAAGTTTTATTGTGGAGGCGAGCGATCGTGTGTCTTAAAGAGCTGCGACGCCTCGAATGTTTACCCAAAACTTTCCATATCTCTCTCTCTCTCTTTCTTGGTTCCATTCCAGGTGCAGCTGTTGGACTTTTGGCGCAAAGCTCATCCCCGCTAGGCCGCACTGGACTCGTAAAAAATAATGTTTTATCGCTTCATCGGTGTCATTCTTACGAGTCCACAATGTGACCGTTACATGGGCGCAATTTACATCCGCTAAATTTTTATGGTTAATAACGTGACTGCACTGCCCGACTGGGATATCGTGCGCATTAATTAATTAAATTACTTCGTTGATGCGTTAAAAGGCGCACTGCGAGGGACCACCAATTAATAACTTGGAGTTTTCTTAATAATCCTCTCAAAATCACCTGCGCGGCATCGTTATGAATCCTTTGAAAGGATTTCAACCGAATATTGTCGCTTCATTGGCTTTTGTACCGGCGAATAATAAGATTACATGGAATTTAAATATAATTTTACGTAATTCATATCACCTATACATCCTTATTATTCGCGAGATTTTTATCCGTAGCCCCGCAGCATTTGGTGAACTAAATACCTGCACGAAAAATCCCGAGATGAGAAAATAAAAGAAAGCAGCTCGCGAGTCGCGAATAAAGCGATTTTCACTCGGCGAAGCAGGCGATGAAAGAAATATAGGTGCGCAGGCGCGCATTTAAATTTCTGATTCAGCCGCGCTCGGTGAGTCGGCGCACACAGGCGCTCCAGTCGAATAAGCAAAAGGATATTAATACGTTATGCAGGGAGCGATTATATCGGGCGATATTAGTCGCTCGTCGCGCGCTTGCCTCTTTGGGCGTGGCCCCCGCCGCGTACTTCTACTCGAGTTCCAGCCGCGGCGCACTCCTTTTTATCCCTTTCGAGTCACGCTGCTGCTGCTGCTATTGCTGCAGTCGGCGACCGCAACTCTGCGGCAACTCTACAGCGGCGTTGGACGCGGAGAACTGCAGAGCAAAATGCCTCGTGTGCGCGGCTCTTTTACCGCTCGCTACGTCGCGCACTGCCCGGCTGCACTTTGTTGGCTTCGAGGAATTCGGGGAGGCGCCAATTTCCGTATGCCCCTCGGTATATGCCCTATCGCACCTGTTGTGCACGTGAAAAGTCGGTAAACTCGAGTTAGGGTGCAGCAGCCGATTCGAAAAGATATTTCTATTTGCAGCTTTGGAACGCGTTTTTAATTCCAAATGGTCGCGGATGCCTTTCGTAGCTGCTCGATTGATCATAACAAACTCGTGATAACATGCGTATAAGAGTGAAATGTTGCTGATGCAATTATTGCAATCGGAATGCAAGACTTGATTGATCTAATTGTAATTAAACGTACGTAACTCACCAATCACACTTTCCTTAGCGCCTTAAGTCAATTATGATAATTGTACGTACCTGAAAATAAAAAAAGGAAATGATTTTTATACTGAAGTATTTTAAAAGTCATTAAATATAGCAATGATTTAATCCAAGTTTGATAGAAAGTTACGTTGAATTATTATGGTATACGCCTGCAAAGTGACGTTTCGATTAGCAATATTGACATAATAAATTTTCTACTTCAATACTGAGAGTAAAGATTGAGCCTATTATCCAAGGCTCAATCATTAGCATGTCTATACAACTGTTAATTCTTAAAGAAAGTTGTTAATTTTATACCTCTATATGCCTTAACTCTATGAGAACGTATTCACTACAGAGGTGAGAACATGAAATAAAAAATGGGGCAAAAAATTTTAAATTACATACATTTTAAATACATACAATCAGATTAGCTACGGTATTCAATAATAATTAATACGTTATATCGCTTGTTCCATCACAAAGTGGAAGATAAATCCAACAGATACAATATATATACACATATTTATAAAAAGTGATATATTATTTCAAATTTATGAGACAATAAATCTCGAGTTTTACACAAATATATAAAAGCACATAAACATGCAGAGTATACAATTGAATAAGTTTTATTGATGCAGGACTGGCGAAACTGCAGGGGCAGCCCCTTCCTGAAAGAGAATCGATTAAAAATAGCGAGCATTAATCGCTTCAAAGATATTGAATGTTCCGGGAGCAGGGGACTAAAAAATCTTGAATGCCGCTTAATTATCTATGCACCTTATCTGCGAGAGAGCCGCCGAGCTTTCAAACTTAATCCTTCCGGTGGGTTTTTCAACGCCGGATCCTAGAGCTCGCAATTCAATGAGCATGTAAAACGCGCATTTTGCACCGCATCCGCGCGACATTTTTCCCCCGCGACTCCAGTACGCGCGGCTATACTGCGTTTTTCTCGGCGACAGTCACTAGCGCGTGCACGCCCATGAAAATAAATAGCGGCCGATCGCTCGACTTATCAACTCATCTCCGGCCCTTTTTCTCCGTCCCTTTCTTCCCCACATTTTTCCCCATTTATTTACGCGCATTTATCGTTTCTATATATCTACTCTATGGGTTCTTGCAACTTTTCAGATGCAACCCAAGCGACTTAATTTATCGGTTCGCCGCCGCCGCTTAACGATCTCTCGTTTTGCCAATTTTACCAAGGCTTCGGCGTGATAAATTTGCCTCAAGAAGACCAATGATCCTGTGTTTATACGCGTAATTAGAAAGTCGGCATTTGAAGCGAGCGATTTGTCGAGGTCACGCGCTTTACGGTTTTTGAGCCAATTTGAGCAAACGGTATTATAACAGTGCAAAAGGGACCATAAACTTATATTACGAATTTAGACCACAAGTATCTATAGGAAATATTTTTGAGATTAATGTCTGGGAAGAACATAACGCTTAATTTATACCCGAAGCCATTGCTTTACCTTGATTGCTTTACTTCAGAGCATTTTTGCCCTGTAAAAGCTTACATAAGCGCTAGCGCGCCCCGACTTTTGTCGATTTTATATAAGCCCATTTTCGCATTAAAGACTTTACATAGAAATATGCTTATTTTACAGAACCGCCGCGCACTTGTATTTGATGCATCTATCATAACGTCCATACTTTTCAACTATCGCTTCGCTTCTCATATTAGCTTTTTATATTCTCTAAACACGTCCATTTTCCAGCCACTCCCTTCCTTCGAATAAGCAAATTTATATTGCAAATGATGCAGGCAGTAAAAAATTATTATTCCTTGCAAATATCAACAACGGCTTTCGTATTTTCTTAAGCGCGGCGCTTTATTTATAGATACGTGTATTATACGAGTGGGTAAGTAACTTTTGCCGAGAGACAGTTTTTTTTTAATGCCGAGCGATAAAGTACAGTGAAAAAATACAATTTCGTAAACGAGTACTTGCCATACTATGATTTTACTATGATTATATGCTAAATTTAGCTTCGATACAGCGCAATCTATTTGTTATCAGATTAACAAATGGAAATGGCGTAATTGAACGAGTCCCAATAAACAAACTAATTATCCCATTATTTGATCTGCGGCTGTTAAAGGGGAATCGCATGAATAATGCCTACTATTTGTCAGGCAGAAAACACAATCTTCAAATGGCCGGACAAAAAGCGCGTGACTACAGTTTACACGAGTGTTTTTCTAAGCGCTTCTGCCGCTGCCACTGCTGCTGGTGCACATATAAGCGACTACACGTTCGAGCGCATTCCCGCGAATTGCAATTCCGCAATCGCGAGGAAGAGAATTGCGATTCGCGACCGTTATATTATGTTATGCATCAGCGGCGCTTATATCGTTGCGGTGACGCAGAAAATTACGAGCCCGACGCGGAGACCTTCGCCAACTTTTTTTTTCTCGCTCGTACACCGCCGGTATTACGTCTTCTTCTTCTTCTTCTTATTCTTCTTCTTTTTCTTCTTCTGCTTCTTCTTCTTCTTCTTCTTTTTTTTCTTTTCCCCGCGGTTTCCTAATGCGCATTGTTTATTTATCGCTTTTATCGATTGGAGAGATTCAAAGCGCGGCACTTGCGCGGCGCTTACGCGGCACTAATGTGCACAGACCGCGTATATACATAAATCGTTTTTATTACGAGTTTCGCTGCCATCGACCGGTTTAAGGGTTTTCTTGTGCCGTTTCTTCAACGTGCGCTGTTTTAATGAACCTTTTTCGTATAACTTTTTGAATTGCGGCTAGATTTCATATTTTTCATTACATGAGTTATTTTTCACAATCAGAGATGTAAGAAAGTTGAATGAATGGCAAATCTATCTCGAGATGCATTTAAACTTTTTTTCACTTGCAGGTATAGCCTATATTTATTCGCACAAGTATGTTGATGCGATACAGTCTTGGCGAATGACTATCGCAAATTTAAAATTGATACAACTCTGTAAATTATATAAGGCATCCATTATAGCTTATGTATATGTATGGAGAAGATGAGTGAGCTAGGAAAGTTTGTTCTGCAATAAAACCGAGGGGCTGGGCATTCCTCGGTTTGCTGCAGAATGCCGAGCTCGAGCAATGGATTTGAAATGATCAATCAGCCGATGAGCCATGTTTCATGAATAAATAATTGTATTTTGCTTGTTGGCGCGTCTCGTTGAGTTGCGTAAATCTTTTTTCTGCTCGGCCGGCGACAAAGCTCGAGAGTGAGAGAGTGAGAGAGAGAGAAAGAGATGAGAAAATACACCTGTCAATAGCGTTGATCAGTGACAAGCTAAAGTAATGGAGATTTTATTGATCGTGTGACAAGTTGCAAAATTCGCCACTGACTTGGCGCAATATTAATTTCAAAATTCGTCGAAATTGCGTAAACAATAAGCTGGCGAATAAACGTTAATGCGCAATAAGGCCTTAGACTCGCTGCACCGAGCCTGTTAATTAATTAATAACATAATTACCGGGCAATCGCTGGGAAAGGAAATTATTTAGAATCATAAATAATGTAACGACTGGCATAAAAAGCAGCATCTCCTCGAAAAAGCGCAAGTTGTGCCAACAATAACCTGTTTTAGCATTCGGGCGTGTCTATGAGCACCTGTAATTTTCGAGCGCGTATTGCGTAAACTTTTATGCGCACATATATACATGTATAGATAGACTACTCTCTGTACACTTGCCGAGTATAAGCGTATAGTTAAGTAACGCCATAATTCATCAACAAATGTTCAGGCATTAATGCATTTAATTGCCCGGGGACTATTTTTATATTGATTTATTTCACCACAAATTTCCGTCCAATAATTGTCCTGCAAACGTATATATGTATACATGTATATATATATAATGTGATGTGCGCTCTTCTAATCAGTCAAATCTTATTAAGTGCCATTACTAGACACTTTTCATCCGAGATTATAGTCAACGAAACTTGTAATATAAGTCTATAACTTGTCTTCATTGCGTATTCGCAAACATTTTCAGGGCGTGTACGAAAAAATATTTTTTAAATATTAAAGATTTGCAGCTCTATACCTATATACAATTATAGATGGCGCAAATCTCGCGTACTTCTCTCGGCCAACAGCATTTATATAATAAACAACAAAATCTATAGCCTCTTTCATTTATATTATACACGTCGATCAATCTGGATGATTATTTAATAAAATGTCTGCCATCTTAATAATCCGAAATTTATGTATTAACCTATAATTTATTTATATACGAGAATTTATTCGTAAAGAAAGCTGCAAAACTCTTTTCTATAAACTTTTATTAATATTTATACAATTTTTACAGTGGAATATATTATTATAATAATGAGCAAGCACTTAATCTCTTGATAAATTAAACTTGAAACGTCAGCGAGGATCAATAAATTTGATTTCCTTCACGTGCTTCACATAAACCTATAAATCTACTTGTTAATTAAGCTTACAATTACCTTATTACAAATCCTATTATTTCAGATCGTACAAACAAGTTTGTTACGACTATCTCACATCGATCATTCAATTACAATCCGCGCGACGCGGCGTGGAATTCTACTCTAAAGAATTAATCGCGAGGCGCAGAATAAATGTTAAATATAGAAAAGAATATATGTATAGCAGATTTTAAAAAAGTAATCACATAATCAATGCGAATACGTTGGAGCAATGATTTTCCCAGCCGTCAAAAGTACGTAAATCAAAGCAAGCAAAGCTTCGAGTATATACACCACATCCGAACAACGAGCCGGCGACATCGTCGTAATCCGCGCGAAACCTCGAGTCGAAAAAATCGCACGATCACGCGCTATTATGATTTAGCGCTTGCTCGCGCAAATAACGCGCGTTTACTTTTCCCTCTTATGAAAGAATCGAGTTCTCGCTGCGGCGGCACATGTGTATAAGTACACATGTAACGAGGCAGCGATTGTTGTAGAGGCGCGCGGGGCCGTCCCGATCGACTTTCGCCGAGCTCTTTTGTCTCTCACTGTGTGTGCTCGCTTCTTTTTTTTTTTCTTTCAGCTCCTTCTCATGGCGTGTAGTAGTCTTATACCTAGTCGTAGTAGCGAGTCGAGTGTTATATGTTAATTAAGCGCATTTGGCGCATTTGGTTAACAAGGATTGATCGGCTGTTGCGGTGCAGTGTACCGCCACGACCGCGAATGCGTTTCTTTAATTTTCATTACGTATGTGGGTACTTGTTTGGCGAACGCACTGCAGAAAACAGTTGTACACGGGATTCTTACAGCGAGTCGTTGAAAAGGTTCGGTTGTTGAATGCAACGGCTAACGGTAAGCGGCATCGTGTCACTTTTGCATCTTGTCGGCGGACATGCACCTGGACATTTCTCTTGTTATAGGAGAACTCGCTGCAGTGCTTTAAACTGCGCTTCGACCTTATTATCTACGTTATTGCGATCCATTAGATATCACTAATTTCACATGCAGCTAGATTCTCATTGCGCAATTATGCGTGTACATACCTAAAAGCAAAAGAGCTTTGTAAACTGAAAATTTTCTTTCATTAATATTTTTCATCGCCATATATCAATGAATTTCTGAATACTTCAGTCGACATCGAAGAAAGGGAAACAAGTGCCAGGCATAAATCTCATCCGTAAAGCTGCTTCATTTCTCGCGTCAGCGCATTACATCCCCGGCGGAGGCGCCAAGCTCAAAGTCGATTAAATCGCGGCGTGTCCCGGTACCCGAGTAGAGCGCGGAGCGAATAAAGCCGGGACCCGTGAACGGCACCCTCGTAAAGCGGCGTGGCCCACCCGAAAATTCATGCGCGGCGAGTATCCGGTCCGCATAAATCCAAGGCTTCGCGGACTTTATTGCATCCCTCGTTAAGAGCCATATCCCCGGTCCTAATGAAAGACGTACAAGCTCCCCGATATCTCGAGGGCCGCATATAAGAGTTCGGCTCTTTGCAGATCGGAGGTGCGATGCCGCCGCGCGGAAGCTACGAGACGCTGCACTCGTTAAAATTGTCTCGCGCGGCCTAACACGCTTTGATCCCGGCTCTCCCTCGCTTTTTTTAATTAATCCTTTCGTTTCTCTCTCTCTCCCTCTCTCTGCGATGGCTTTCCCCCCGCACTCGTAAAGCGATAAAACAATTACTTTTTCTGTCTAGAGCTCTTAAATGGCCTGCCTCACGAGTGTGTGATATATATTTTTATAGGTGATCGCGTGATGGCGAAATACTTCGCGCATGGGACTTTGCATGTTTCGTTTTGCGAGTGTCAAAACTGCACCGGAGATTCGTCCTGACGTTCGTGTTATTTCGATAAAACTCCTTTTTATTCTACGTTGGAAAAAATGGTCTATCTTCCTTTTTTTTTATTTCATGCAGAATAATATTTTGAGTATGATTGGACGGATATTTAAATATCTTTAAATTGAAACATTTATAAGTAAATTACAGCGCATTAAGTACTGGCTTTCTCGACACTTTGGAATTCTTAATTCAATCATTGCAAAAACACACGTCTTTCAGAAGACTATATTAATAAATTCAGCGGGGCCCCAAACCCATGTACGGTCCAAAATTCCATTGAACGTGCCGCTTACGCGCAGTGTGAAGCTAAACGAAAAAAAACGAGTCATCCTTTGCCCAAAAGGAAAGTGTCATATCTCAGGAAAAAGCATGTAAACCATCCTGTCGCGCACGGCACAGACAAAAATGAAGAAACTAAATTACAACAGCAGTCACAAAATCGGCAGGACTTACTGGCTTTTATGTGTAATTTAAAGAAGGCAGTGCGTACTCTTGGGATAACTGTCGCGTTGGACGGGAGCGATAAATCTGGAAAAATAAAATTTCAAAAGTGTAAAGCAGCAATTCTTTATAACAATTTTTACAGCTACGTAAAAAGTATGCGTCAATGATGAAGTTTAATAATTCCGCTAGTCAATAATCAGACGACGCAGACAGAATATACCGACCCAGCGATCAGCGCATGCAATTTCTCGTGCTATTGGCTCAAAGAAAAGAGAGTCGAAAGTAAGAGTGAGTGGTAAAGGAGACGGAGCGAGGCGAGAAAGAAGTGAGAGAGCGGAAAAGGTCAGTAGGAGCGGAAAAAGAAACGAGCTGCGCCGAGAGAGCGTCAGAGCGAATGTATAGGGAGAGACACGCCGCGAACGTTTAATTCCAGACAGGACATTTATGGCTCTTCGTCCGCGGAGGTGGAGCCCCTAGAAAGTCCATTAACTCGCGCCCAAGTCTGAGCCCGAGCAAGAGCCTCTCCTCCTTTCTTTCTTCTTTCTCGAGCTGGGCGATATTCTCGGGGCCGTTACGAGCTACAGGCCGCAATTGCTCGAGCGGCTCATCGGCGCGGCCGACGGCTTGCATTGTGCCAGCGCATTTCGCTGATTTCAGCTGCAGCCAGCTTTTGTCGCCTTAAGAGCCCGGAACCCGATTGAATTCGCTGTCGAGGCTCGTCGCAGTCAATTGACCCAAAATTATACTCAAGTTATTAGTTAAGTGGGAATATTTATATGCGTATACAAAGCTTGGAAAAAAAAAATTTCAATTTTATCTCTCGGTGCTTCACAGCGTGGATGAAAATTTAACTTATTTATACAAAATCTTGGCTTTTTGTGCCTGCAGTTGGTAGGAGGGACAGCAGGTAAAAAGTTGCGGGGGGATAATTCATGACAAAGGCGTCGAATTCACAGCGAAGGCGCGAGTACCGTTGCTCGCATACCTATACATATAGGCTTCGGAATGAGAAGAAAAAGACAAAACGAGCGTCGCGGAGCATCGAGGAAATGCTTATTTCTGACTTGATTAGTCCATCGAGACGGCAAAGCACGCGTCGCGGCTTTTCCCTTGCGCTGGCACTCGAGTAGAAAAATAAACGCATCTGCAACTTCTAATCTTTCTACACTTTTCGAGCACGTGTACAGCTGTTTAAACAAAAATTTCAATGATTTCAGCTAATTATTCCTTAATCGTTAACAGCGTGAAATTATTTTTAAAATATCCCGTTCACTAATGCCAAGAATATATTTCGACGTATAACGTAATTCGAATTCAAATAACTATAATATTCATGCCCTTGAAAATGAATTTAAGGTTAAAAGGTGCTAGCTTGACACATTTTTGAAATTTCCAATGCTACATTTATCAAAAGTTGGCTATATTTAGTTGGGAAATGGAAATGAACTGCAACGTCGCATTAATCAAAACATTGAATATAAGGTTTGTCGTTAGCTACATACGTTGTCCGCGTGCAGCTCAAAATTTAAAAGAAAGGGAAAAATCCCACACGCGAAGCAAGCTGACATACGCGGGTATACGTAGAGAGCAAATTATGCGCAGCCAGAAATGCGATGAGGACCCGGCCTGGCAATCCATCAGTCGGCGGCGGCGGCGGCGACCGGCGGCGAATGCAAAAGCACTCGGCTCCACTGTATATACGCGTTGCGCAATCGCGGACTGTCTATGCAAAATGCATCGGTAAACGCTGCGGTAGCGAAAAGAATATAATTTCATGCGAGATGTCGATGGGGTTCAGCAGCAGCAGCGGCGGCGGCCGGGACTTTCGATTCGCCTCTGCGCCGGGAAAGGAGCCTTTCTTTCGCGCGTGGCGAAAAAATCCCAGCGACAGATTCCATAATTTACTTTATAGATATTTGCGGGCACGCGCGAGCGCCGATACATTCTGCGCGGCTCGCGCGGATAAAGTTATATGCGCCGAGGCTGATTCTGATGGATACCGTGCGAGTGTAACTGAAAGTTTCGATTCGGATATATCATGGCTTGGCTTCTGAATGCATAGCTAAAGTCGGCGACTTTTTTTTTATCAGTTTGTTGCTCCACGTTGCTCGCGCATAATTATTTAAATTCCTAATGTACCATTTGCATGGCTGTGTATAGATATGCGCGCACCGAGTGAGAGACAGAGAGATTTCGTTCGATCGAAGCTGTATGCAAAGCATTGGGGGCAGAGACTTAGTCGGTTATTCGTATCAAACAAAACGCTGATTTGTAAATAATCGACATTTCCATAATCGATTTATTTAAGCAAATGCCTGGTTCTACACTCTGTAACTCTAATCGTGTATAATATATTGAATTTATAATAATTGCATGAATACTATCAACAGTTACATATTAAGAAGCATTTCAATATATATAAGTTAGTGTTTACATATCGGGTGGTTACAAAAACAATGGATGTACAAATAAATTTAATTCTCTTCCAGTGAGCCCTATTCTCCGTTCAACTGGAAACCATCTAATAAAGCTTCAAATGTCAATCGGCGCTTAACGCGGCGCACAATGAGAGCAATTAGCAGCGACACGAAAAGAAAATAGAAAAGAGAATTCTCCGGAGGCAATGAAATGGTGTTTAAAAATCCGGGCACAAAGGAAAAAACAATTTCCGAACGATATATCAGAGCCGTGCTTGGGGACAAATCGACGCGTGCAACAATTGGGAGTGTCCCGCAGTGTTGGCATGGACCGGAAGTCGCGCGAGCGCTTTCAAAAGCGAGACCTGCTGCAGCAGCAAATTGAATCCGCCCTAGTCGCTGCTGCTGCTGCTGCTGCTGCTGCTGCGTCCGACAGACGCACGCACAATTCCCGTCATTTCCATGCCTCGACTCGTTCTGGCCCGTACATAATACCCGCATCGCATATGCACATCGTAGCTGTAAACGATGCACCAATTTACTTATTCATACTGATTCAAGTTGATCATTGAATTTTTAGTCATTGTCAAATTCTACTGTTTTACACTCCTAAAGCAGTCATGTAATTGTTGATAATTGTTTGTACTATCTTCATAGAAACGTTTTACAATTGGAAAACCTTTTTTATTTATCTCAGGTTTTTTCCGTACAACCAAAATGTTCTTTCAAAAGTTTCAATTACTGGGCACGAACTATAGACAGAGACGCGTAGCTGCCTAGAGTCAGTGACAATGCGCATAGCCGCGGCCGTCAATTTAATTTAATGTTATGCAGAAAGAGTCTCGCGGTAGTAGCTAGAGCTGCGACGTGCAGTGCAACGCCGCAGCGCAAACGAGCAACTTTTTTTAAGGTAGTTCGGGCAAATGCATACGCACCGATTCAGCCTGTGCACATACGAGAAGTGCTCGGCTAAACTCGTGCAAGACTCGCTTTTCAAGAGCGAGCGGCCTCGTTTTTCTTTCCAGCTGTTTTCTTTTACATGTGTACCTAATATCTATTTGCGCGATGACTGTTGATTTGTTGTTGGTTGGGTGATTACGCAGCTGTCTGTAAAGGGTCGAGTTTTCATTGCAGGAATAAAGTGATTTCGTAATTGCAGCGGCCTCGGTTTGTTTTATACTCTTGTACATGCAGGAACTGAAGACATTTGAAACCGCAATAAAAAGAAATAATAAATTTCACCTGACGAAAATTCTCTTATCAGAGCTTGAGCAATAAATATGCATTTGCAGTAAATAACAAAAGATAGATAAAAAAAGCAGGTTCGTGTGAGTACTCGGTCAAGTGGAGTACACGAGGCGGATAAAATATCCCGCGCGCTTTATTTCGCCTGGCTCGGATGTAAAAAAAGAAAAAAAGGATAAACGCGAAAATATATAAGAAACTATAAGAATTGAAAATATATAGGAAAAATAAATCTTGGAAAAGTGCGCGCGGTACGTGTCCCGTGTATTCGGTGCATAGTGGCTCGTGCCCCCGTGATATTAATTCACTTTAAACTGTGAAACATAAGAGCTTTATGTCGAAAGACGTCTCTCAGGACAAACTATAGCGGCCCATAAAATCCGCAATCTATAAATCTCGCTTAGCCCCATAAAAGCAGTAGGGATCAGCTGTAATCAGTGCCATTACGCGCGAATCCGCGAGCGAGCGGCAAATTGCGACTCGCGCCGCCGCCGCCGCCACCGCCGCCTGAAAAATTCGTTGCACAATGCGCATGAGCTGCGCGCAGAAATCGCGAACGGCCGCCATAAAAAGCAAACAAACAAATTCGTCGGGAGTCGAGTCGTCGTGGACGTCGTCAACTAAGATTCCTCGAGGCAAGTCGGAAATAAATCAGAACGAGCGTCTATTCCGCGGAAGCTGAGGCTCGTTAGGAAGCTCGCCCGGCTCAATCAGCCTCGGCCGCTGCTCCGCTGTGTCTGCTATGCTGCTGCGACAAATGATAGGCTGAGCTGTAAAGCGCGCTGTGTTCCGAGAACTGCGAGAAGGGCGCTAATAGGGAGGTTAAAGAAAGAAACAAAGAAAGATATATATATTTATTTTGTATAAGTATGCAAAAATACAATGGCTGTACAGGTGATAATACAAAACCAAATTGCACTTATTAACAATTCTATAGTGATATTTATATAGTTGATTACAAGTTAATAATACCTATATAGTAAGTCAAGTTGCATAAAGTGCACAGTCGCAGCTTGTAAATACAAAATAAAATTCTCAACAATCAATGCGGCGCAAGAATGGTGCAGTGACACCGCCATTCAGTTCAATGCTGGGACACGAAGCCGCAAAGAAATCCAAAACAAATCGATTATTACCAAACCAAATAGCTTTCGTTTTGCCAACATTGAGAAGCTGAGCGCGGACGCGCCTAAATCCGCATAAAGAATGTGCTGGATACCCTCAAAGTCGAGGATGTCATGAGTCAAAACAACAAGGGCCCTAGAACTGAGCCCTGTGGAACAGCCAAGTTCGTAGTAAAGCCAGCTTGACTCGTTAAAAACATTGAAGGAGAGAGAGAGAGAGAGAGAGAGAGAGAGAAATCTCGAAAATTGCGAAAACTAATGCACACAGGTCAGTGCAGGAGTAAGAGGCGAGGCTGGACTTCGAGCGAGTCATTGGACTTGGCCGCACGAGAGAGCAGCACTTCTTCAGTCCAGTTTAATGACTGATTTCAGCTGACGCACTCGCCGAGCTCGGCTCACTAGCTTTTACGCTGAAACGATGCGCCGCGGCTCTCGAGTCTGGCCCAATTAGATATTTAATAAGCGTGCAGCGCTTATAATATTCTACTTGATATACCCTTTTCGATACAGTTAGAGAGTAACGCAGAAAAAGCAGCTTGCTACTCGCGCTTTATTATTGAGATGAGCTTTACTATTTTAGATTTAAATGCGCATTCGAACAACGAGATTGGACGACTTTAAAGAGATGTGAAGTGCCAATGTAGGGTCTTTTGTTCATGCAAAAAGTGAGATAAAAAAATCCAAGATTTTTATTGAAATTAAATAAACAGTTTGAATGGCTAAATTAGACTTTGAATGAAAAATCGAAAAACGGGTTGTTCGTTACGGTCAATAAAATCTTTTGAGAATAGTCTGCAGGTTCTTTTATTACAGAGCTGTAGGAGCCAATGTACAGTTGGCATTTCCGTAAAACTGGAGATTTTCAAGAGATCAATCATTTGGAGCTGTAGAACGTTTACAGAGAACTTGTACAGTTATGATTAGTTGAAACTTGAAAGTTGAAAGTTATAGCTCTAGTACATAAGCAGAATCGCTACATCAAACGAGAGAAGCAACAGCAGCAGCAACAGCAGCAACAGCAAACAAACAGAGAAAGAGCCGGGAGTCGGCGAACAATACCGTGCAGTGAGGGAAGAGAGGAGGAAAAAGCAAGCCGGGACTGGCAAGACAAGTGAAGAGGGAAAGAGCGCGAGAGAGCCAGAGAGAGAGAGAGAGAGAGAGAGAAGTTGGGTTAGCCGAGCTGTGAGCCTGGGCCAACCTACAATTATCCGGTCTAATGAGCAAACAGTCTGCCGCCGCTGCCGTTCTCCACTTCCTCTCTCTTTCTCTCTCTGTCTCTCTCTCTCTTCTGGTATATCAAATCTTTTTCATCTTGTCCCCGTACAGTCCCTTTCGTTTCGCCTTGCTCGCGTCTCCATTCCGCACTTCCTCTTATACCTTCCACAACAATCTCTTCGCTAGAATTAACATCAGCACAACAGTCCAATATAGCTAATCCCCCGATAAACTGTAGTCAATCGTGGTGCAAGCACTACGTGAGCGAGAAAAGTAAGCGAAAGCCACGAAAATGCCCAGTGCAGCTTGTCTCCCTTCTCTTGTCTCGAGCGCTCCTCGTGTCCCTGCCAGTTAATGAAGATTATTAAATTAGTACCTATCAGGTGCGCAGGATTTTTGCCGGTCCGCGGAACCCCGGGAGCGAGCGAGGCATAGCTCCTCTATATATTGTACGGGCATACGGGGATGCGTCCCACGCGCACTACTACACCCGAGAATCGTGAGCTTTGCCTTTTTATCGCCTTGTCTTTTTTTTCCTCCTCTTTCTCTCTGCGGTTCATCTCCTTCTTCGCTCCCTTACCTCTCTCGTATCAAAAGACCAGACGTACACCGCTGCACAGCTGGGCCTTCCGGCGCTTTTTAGAGATCTGCACACGCGGCGTTTCGGATGAAATTCACGATTATTACGCTTAGAGAGAGAGAGAGAGAGAGAGAGAGAGAGAGAGAGAGAACCGTGGGAGACTTTATCAATTTTTCCGTCTAATTATGGTACTTGTAATAAGGCGCTTTCATACAACTTTCAAGGGAAGACCACACAGGACGACTTGCGGTAATTTCTGCCTTCATTGTCAATCACCTTCTTCTACCTTTTCTCTACCTCCGCTTGGGACTTTTTCTGCAGCTCCGATTTTTTACCCTCCTAGATGACTTTTCTTCAAACTTTTGCGTAGTCACGGATCTTTTCCCCTTACACGAGCTTAAGTATATAACCTCTAATTCTGCTCTAAAACCATTTGAATGCAGCTAGTCAATCTAGATTGTAAATTAATTCATAATAATAAAAGCATACAAACATTTTATAACATGACAATTATTAATTTCTGTTTGAGTTCAGAAAAAATTCGAGATAAAGAGAGAGAAAATATATTAGGCGGAAAGCCAGGCCGAGACGATGGCCGAGCGAAAAAGTCAAGGTACTTACTAAAGGCGAGTTGTTAATGCGGCTTGGATTTTGGCAGAAGAGGGAATATCAGTGAATGCTCGGATATCGGCTCGGCTCATTGAACTTGTCGAGCAAACTTGGAAAGTCGGAGGAGGAGAAGAGCTTGGCTGCACGCATTAAACAGCGTATTTACACGACCATTTTAGTGTTTTGGCATCGTTATGTATCGCTAAATGGCCAATTGGCTCGATGTGTTCTTCTACCTTGTCTCCGTCTTCTTTCTTCAATTGGAACGCTCCCCTTCAAAAGAGCGCGAGCTCCTTTTATTTCTCGAGCGCCTCCGCAACCCGTTCCTCTCCCTCGCCCTCCTCCCCCTCCTTTTTGCGCTCTTAATGCCCCATTACCGGAGCTGCTAAAAACTGTAACGACATATCTCAAGAATTTTTAACGATATTCGAATCGCTCAATAAAAATTTATTTTATATCGCTTATCGAGAAGAAACGCGCGCGCATATATTCCCGGCGCATAAGCCACTCGTGCAGCACACCCCATAATATTTTATCACACATTAAATTTTAAAGTGTCGAAAACTTTTAAGAAA
The DNA here is from genome assembly GCA_900490015.1 of Megastigmus stigmatizans. Lineage (NCBI taxonomy): Eukaryota > Metazoa > Arthropoda > Insecta > Hymenoptera > Megastigmidae > Megastigmus > Megastigmus stigmatizans. The sequence goes on from UELV01080344.1 coordinate 20,668, forward strand.
GTCAAAAACTTATTACTCAGTGATTTTTTACTTAATACATGACAAAAATAATTAGCCATATTTCTCTCTTATAACCATTGCCTCTTAACTTTTCTCTTTTTTTTTCTTTTTCATTTTTTTCAATTTTTATCGTTTCATAATTATTTTCTCTGCCCAACTTATCATTCAAAGAATTCTTCTAAAGTGCTTTTATCTTACTTAAATGCTTATGAATCACAATTGTGATTTGACATACGATTCTGTATTTTAGAATTAATATTAAGTATAGAAAAAGTAATGGTGATGGCGCACTTTATCAGTTGAAAAATCTCTTTGACCTAATTTTCTCTACATCGAGCTCTTTAAGCACCAGCGCAATAAAAGATTACATCCTCCCATCACTTCCGAGACACAACTAAATAAGCTACGAGCTTAACTGCTTCCATCCGTTTGTTCCCTCCTCGGCAAGAACTTTTCATTTTCACAATTTTCTGGATAGAAATGCCTGTATACGAAATCTTGCGCTAAGAAATCATTCGACGCCTCAGTATGTCTCAGTCTTCCACGTGGCATTTTTTCCTCTACTTCGGTCTTGTTAAAATGTTAGACACGCGTGAGACGCAGCATCGGTTAAGATGTTATTTTTAGGAGACGATCTTACGGGACTAAATCTTACGCGTGTAGAGACGGTCGCGGTTTTGTAACGCCTCGTCGCTCTTTATACAATGTCTCCACTACGTTACGCTTCTCATGTGTTTTCTTTGTCAGCGTGTCGTTCGTGTGTGCGTGTGTGTGATTTTTTTTTTCAACGCGGAATGCTTCGACACTTTGTATCAGTGGGTTGCAAGCGAGAGCCACAAGTCGAGTGGGACTCTACAAGAGAAAAAGAAACTTGTTTGTCTTGATGCTCCTCGAGTCGGTCTGTCTATTTGCGTTGAAATCACAAATGACATGTATCAGCGAGTGTAAGTGATTGTGGCCATGTTGTGCTTTGTTCGGATAATATTAGCCTAGAAACGGGTTCTTACGCCGATGCGGGCATCGGATCGTTGTTTTCGAGTTTGCTGATGTTTTTCGATGAAATAGAAAGACTCGTTTGACATTTCCTCGCAGCTCGATTCAATGTAAGACCACTGTCGCAGATATTCCTTTCTAGCCTCGAATGCGGAGCTTTGCATCAGTACGAAAACAGAGAGAGAGAGAGGTGGAACACTGAAAAGAGAAACGCCGCTGAGGCGTGCGCTGGCACAAGAACAACAACGGAACGGCAGCCTTGGCCGCTGGTTTTGCTCTGGCGTCCATCCTCTCTCTCTCTCTCTCTCTCTCTCTCTCCCTCTCTCACTCTGGCTCTAGGCCGTCTGCAGGCGGACAGGAGAGAGATGGGGCGAGATAGAGAGCGGCCCGAGTCGCATGCAAGCAAGAAAGGAAAAGCAACCGGGGAACGATGCACCTCTGCCCCCACTGAGTGCCTGTGTAGTCGCTGCCACGCCCGCCATTCACCTTCAACTTGGTGTGGCCGCGGTCCGCTGCCCGTTGCTGCGCTATGCCACCGCTCCAGTCAGACGCGCCCGACGCGCCCGACTCCCCCGACGAGGAGCGCGAGACGAACCTGACGTTGGCCGCTCGCCGCAGCTTCAGTCGTTAGTGCTCGCCGCTTTTCCCTGACTTCTAACCTGCACCGCATCAGCTTTCCCAAGTCTTTCGCATGGGCGGTCCATATTTTTCACCATCTACATATCCAGTTTTGGAATCATATAATTGCAACGATGAAATTTGTTGAAAACGATTCCCGAAAATAATTGCAATTTGTTGCAACACCAATTCCACTAGAGAAAGTCAAAAAATAAAACATATTTTATCTTAGAATATCTAAATCATTTAGTTTCACAGATTTCATAATTCCACAGCGTCTCGCCAGCTCTTCCAATCACAAAAAGCCCGTCGAGCCGAAGGAATGGAAAGGCCAAAAAGTTTCTTCGGATGAAACCACAATGAAATCGATTCTCCTTAAGGTTCGCTCAATCGGTAGCCACTAATTCGCCCATAAAGCGGCTCGATCGAATACTTCTCAAGCCTCTCGGTCTGTACGCACGATCTGCCGGTCTTACCGCGACACGCCTTGCACCACTGAAAAAAGAAACCGCACGCGCGCCTTCGGCAGAAATAAAGGCCGAGTACGCGGCGAAAAAAGCGCAACAAAGTAGAGGCTAGGCTTTGCTCGGCTCCGCTCGTTCACCCCCAAAGAGGACGATCCTCTTTCTCTCGGGACCCGATGTAAATACCGGAATCAAAACTGGTTTCGACAAATTGTATCGAATTAGCGTTTCGCGGACAAAAGAGAGTAGCTCCGCTCTATGCGGCTGCAACGGCGGCGGCAGCGGAGACGAAATGCTTTGACTTCTTCTTTTGTGCGAGCTCTTGCATACAGGGCCGCAAAGACCGAGGAGAAAAAGAGGATTAGGTTCGTTGGAGGAATCAAGAGGTTTGGGCGTGGAGAGAAATGTTCTATGGAATAGTCCAATACTTGTGGGGAATATGACCATACTTTACAAGTAATACGATCGCAGACTGCCAAAATAAGCATTCTTAATATATATCTATGAAAGGTTACTAGAATTCTACCAAAACTTACTAGTGCCAACATAAAAATTACGAACAGTATCCTTGAAACTTTACAATAAAGTATTTTAATTTTTCAAGTTCTAGTAAAAATTACTAGGACTCTTAGAATTATAGCCATAAGTAGATGTGTAGCGATTTGGCTGGGTTGGCACAGCTGCTCGCTAACCTCAAAAAGAGCTAACCAAATATCATAATTGCGGCGTTTATGACTACAAAACATACCTAAATTGTTGTTTGTTCCTACTAACGAATAATTGTTAATGTATTTATAAATAATTGTTGGACATAAGTTATCGTTTAAGACAACATATAAATAATTCTTAGTATGAGTTGTGGTCGAGTTTTAATTCAAATAGACAATAAGGGTTTTAGGTAGTTGTCATATCGCGCGTGGAGCAATCAATTACGCTTCTGTCTCTCACGCCGGATATCTAATTGGGGTCGAATCCCGGTAAGGTAAATATTTATTTTTCATAAAATTAAAATTTTTCAATATAAAATTTAATGTATGTATAAATTATGAATTCCTAAAGTCTCTGTATGTATATAATATATGATATATACAAATATATATATATGAAAAAAAAATTTTAAATTATATAAATTACAATATTGGGATTGGAAAATTTCAAAGATGGAAAAATTCCGAAGGTTACAGTCTGCGATCGCATCAAAATTTCAATACTGCAGTATTTCTCATAAGCATCAGACTATCTCCTATATAACATTTCTCGCAGTGTGCTTTCCACTTGACTTCACGGCTCTGCTGCCCGACTCTCTCCGAGTTTTTGCTTTTTCGCTCGACTACAAAATTTTGGCTCAGATCCCCTCACAACTGTATACAATATCAAAACTTGTGATTTTTACGACGGTTCAAGTTAAGAATAAATTTCAGAGGAAATCGCGTAAACAGTATTACTCATAAAGCATTCAGTATATATATACACATGTTTTGAAGGGTTGATAATTATATTTTGAAAATTAGCCACTCGTCAGGTGATTGGTGAATTTATTAATTATTTTTTGTTCTTGGAGGTAAATTTTTTCGGATTTCTCACCGTTCTAGACGCAGCGCTTACTTTTACGTCACGTTTTTTCTCTTCGTGTTTCGTCCGCTTTTTTGGTCTGCGGCTAATGGGTGGGTCTCGACAGAGAGATCTTCGATTAAAAGGCATCGCGCGCTGCTGCTGCTGCTGCTGCTGTTGCGTGTTTAACGAAGCGGTTAAGAAATGTTATTTCAGTTTATGTTTTTTAAGGATTTCACGGCAGATATAATTGAAGGTTACACTCATCGAGCCTCGCCGTATGATTATGAAATTAAGAATAAAGTGTTTCCGAAAACGTTAATGCACATACCGAAAAGTTCGATGGGATTGCCAACTGCTACTTTATGTATATTTAACGCTTAATTCGTAGGATTTAAAGAATATTTTGCTTATATTTCTGGGAAGCCTTTACTTCGCGAGGCTTCCAATATTATATGATGAGGAAGCAAGACTTGCGCAGCCGCATTTACGCGAGGTAGATTAACTAAAATTTACCAACCGAGCTGGTACAATAATTATTATTGTAGATCCGAAAACAGTTTTTCTCCCCGGAATGAGTGATGTTTATGGTAATATTCTTCAAGGGGAACGAGCGGCTCGCACTACACGTATGTCCAATTCATTAAATATACACATTCCAAAAAATCATGCCATTTAAGAGGCCAAAAGGTGTACAAAAATGACTGATGTCAAAAAGCGAGTGACCAAAATTATACGCGTATCTCTGGCTGGAAATCAGCATCAATTTGGCGGAGTTGGTATAAAAACTCGATCCGTCGCGCCGAAGAAATAAACGAATCGGAGCTGCTCGAGTCACATCTTCATCGACGGAGGTGGTCGTCGCTCGGCTGCACGCATTTCGAGCACTCGCTAGAATTCAAAAGCAAACTATACTGGCGGCGGCAGACGTTTAGCAAACATCAGTGCGGAGCAACGGGAACCAAGAAGCGCAAAGCAATGTAGCAGCAGAGAGTTCCAAGCGAGGTTCCAAGATAGTGAAAGCCAAAAGGCCGAGAAGAAGACGAGTTATTCGGTTGCTATACAGTCATTCGCGGCGAACAACAACCTCCGATTTCCCGATGCGCCTGTCGATTACAGGCCGCCGCCCCGTGTAATTACGGCAATCACGGATTCTAGAGTTATGGACTGTCGGAATAAATACAAGCCGGCGCCACCCGACGCGGCTGTATAGCTTCCCTTCTCCCTCTCTCTCTCTCTCACTCTCTCTCTCTCTCTCTCTCTCTCTCTCTCTCTTTCTCTCTCTCTCGCTTGTGGTGCGTCACTATATACTGCAGGTTCGGTTCGAGGAGAGCTGCGCGCGGGAATCGAACGAATTTCTTTTCGTTCCGCCGGCCTCTGGGATGTGGTCTGCAGTCAAAGATTATAGGTTTAAAAACGTATTTTTCATACGTTTTCAGTCAAAGTCTTCTTATTCTCTTTTTGGCTCTGCTCCTCTTTCTACCTTCTTCTCGCTCTTTTTGCTCGCTTATTTCGATTTTTTGGAGAGTAGGTATTAATATATATATATACGTATAAGAGGGCCAAAAGGTAACGAAGGGGTAGCGGAGGCGAGTTCCGATTGAATTTCGACAGCGTGTCACGCTTTCGAGAACTGATAATGATGCTTATTTAAGAAATGAGCAAAACAAAATGCAGAAACTCCTTTAAAGACTGCAATCTGCGCAGCAGTCGGCATTTAAATAAGATAAATCGGATGCGCGCTACAACATTATAATGTAATTATGAGCCGACGATTACCGGCTCCCAGCATACGCGCTCACACACACACACACACACACACACACAAAGTCGCGACCTCCCAGAGCTCAATACCGAATTTCGAGCATCTAAACATCAGCGCTAATCTCCGATCGCAACGCGTCCGGCATATCCTACTCGTAAATATTCCACCCATTCGCTCGCTCCTCATCAATCCAGCGGAGGAAAAAACAAAAATAAAAGAGGGAATCTTGCAGTCGTCCCGGGATGAGAGTCGAGCGAGCTAATCCCTGCGGATATCACGGCTCTCATGCATCATTCGCAAACATTAAAAGCAGAGAGAGAGAGAGAGAGAGATAGGGTCGAGAAAAGGTCGAGTTCTCTCCATCTGTCGGCAATCATTAATAATTGATGCAGGCGGGAAAAGTGCAAGTGCACAGTAGCTGCCGCCGACTATGCGCCTATACGCGTGTATATTATAAATGCAGCAGCAGCATATACACGTGTTGTGGTCCAGGTAGGCTGTATAAATGTGTATATATATATATATATATATAGTGGAGGCCGGCACACTGCACACACAGACGTAGCAGGTGGCGAAAGCGAAAGAGAGTGGCCTCTCCCTTTGTTCTTCGGCGATCCGCTTTAATGATCATATCGCTGCGCGCGCCGCCAAGGTCAGCCTCGTTCCTCGTTGCACCGCACACACGGCCACTATACACTCGTGCATGTTCTCGATGTGTGTGTGCGAGAGTTGCTGCTGACGTTCCACGCAGTCGACACTCGCCGCGGTGCAGGGGAGATTCGACGTGGACGAGTTGATGATGCACGCGCGGCGGCCTGTTTTTTTTTTCAAATGTTTTGTTTGCCGGGGGACGGATTATGCAGGGAGAGAGCACTCGCGTGGATTAAATCTTGTTTCGGTGTTTGACGAATTGGGGCCGACGCCTGAAGACCGTTCGCAACATTCGATTTCGAGTTTTTTTTTTTTTTGGTTGCAGTTTTGTTAAAATTTTCAGTGTAAGCTTAATACTTTTGACGTATACGATTCTTTAAATAGTTATTTTAAAAAAACGATGGGCAAACAATTAATTTCATTTTACTTTACCGTTCAAGACAATGCATAATCTCAACATTATGTGACAGCTATAATAATTACTGAATATTATTAGCAGATAATGATACAAATCAAACGTTAAAGCAAACAATTTGATGATGGCTATTTGTATGTTTGAATACAAATCAATTTCTATGAAATAACGAAGAAATAGGTATAACAATAAATCGATGTGTTTATTTTTCCCGACATTTCACTCATAACTCCCAACTCCTTTTTCCACTAATGCATTATTCAGCAGCGCGAAAGCTAATTATCGTAACTCCCTAAGCAAACATCAAGCCAAAATATTCAATTCATAGCCACAGAGAATCAAATATCTAACCTAAAAATTAAATCACGCGCAGTTAGGATTGCATAACCGCAGGCGATTGCAACATTGAAGAGCTCACGTTCTCCACGCGTATACACTGCAGACACAGACAGAGAGAGAGCGAAAAGCTTATGGTATACATACATATATATATATATATATATATATATCAGTCGTGTCATGTTTGTAAAACGACGGGCGACAGAAAATTTGCTCGCGGCAGATGTACACAAGCAAGGCAGCCTCGACTCTGTGCACTGCGCCAGAAAAAGGAAAAAATCGCCGTGCGCCGCTTCCACGATAATGACACCCGCTCATACATAAGCATGCCGAGAGCTGATAACCGAGACTATATATACATATATATATGTAACGTGTACCGGAATATCGATTGGCGCAAGGCGCAACGTTTAAACGCGTGCAGCCACGGTGCAGCTAAGTACGAGACAGTGCGACAAGGAGAAGAGAATGAAAAACTGATTGATTAAGCATGCGATGCAATTTATATCGCAGGCCAATTACATTACTTTCAAACTCTTAGTTTTCATGAGCTTGTGATTATACAAATTAAATTAACTATAGTCTAAATTGCTTATTTTTGTTTTAAATAAAATATTCTTTCGATGTGGATCATAAAAACTTACGTCAGAGAGACGAGTTTTTAAATGCTCATTGTTGTAACTCACCTGTAACAGAAAATAAAATTATACCATTAGACAACTGAAAACAGTAAATAAACATGTAGGTAGTAAGTATATAAACAATTCAAATTTACGGCAGTATTAATTTTATTTTGGAGCTAAAATTAAGTACCAATCAAAACTCGTGGGAACCCGTTTATGATACAAAGGTGCTTATTTACCAACATTTTTGTATAAAATAATTACGTTAAGTACTTATTTTTTAGGCACGTGGAAAACAATTATATTTTATAGACAAAAATGAATCGATTTACTGATAATCAAACTTTGGCTTGTTAACTAGAAAAATAACCTCTAAAATCCCATAGTAGTAAACAGCAGATGCTCGCTACAGTTTAATATATAGGTAAACAATCGTCAGAGCACATTGAAAAGGCAAAATAGTGTTAAATGGCAGTCGCAACAACTCCTTCAAATAAAAGTTAATAAGGTCGAGTAAGTATTGGAATACCCAAATAGGAAATGGAAATTGAAAAAGTCAAGTATAAAAAGTAGCAGTAGCAGCAGCGGAGGGAAAGAGGGGAAGAGAGAGAGAAGCGGCGGCGACGCGGAGCTAAGAGCGGAAACGGCCAGCAGCGAATCGAGGTGAAGGCTGTGTACCGGTGCGTATATATATACATACACACGATAGCAGATATGCATGCAACAGCAGCTATACGGGCTGGTTAGCCGAGGAGCGCAAGCCATGGCTAGACGGTATATAGACACACACAAGCGCGCGCGGCAGAGAATTTCGACTTGGGCGTCGCGTGACGTCCGCAACTAGTGCGACGCACAACCGCGAGAGAGACACACTGCAGACACAGTGACAGTGACGCAAGACTAATTTCGCTATCGATGTATTGCAATATCGGCAATCGGTAATCGGCATAAGCAGCCGCGCGCCGACTCGCTTTTTATTTCGTGCCTGTAATGAGCAAAAAATCACAACGCTTGTTTTGCTGAATTTCCTATGTACATTTTTGTGCGCTTCTTTTTCTTTCCGAGGTGTGCGCGCACCCGTGGAAAACTACACTCACTCGCCTATCCTGCACTTGGCAATCTACTTTATTATGCACATTAAAATGCATTCACATTCAATTTTATACAGAAAGGAATTCGTTGCTCGCGTCATAATTAAAACAATATTTTCATTCTCGACGCAAAGATGTGCGCAGCTACATATATATATGTATACATACAAGAGCACAATCAGCGAAACGGAATAGCGACGTAAGGTCATCCGTGCTTTCGTACACACGTAAGGCGTGTTTTTCAGTATATTACACGAGCAGCCAACGAAATTGTCATGCGCATTCGTCAAATAGAGAGACAGAGAGAGGCAATACGCGGAAGGAGATAGACGAACTAGGAGGGAGTGACTGGTTGCGTAAGTAGCGGCTGTGCGCACGTGGCGTCGCACGTTTAGGGTCACGACGAGTACGACAACGACGACGACTACTACTACTACTACTACTAATACGACTACAACGAGCCGCGCAACACACCAGCGAAAAACAATATCGACATTTCCAATGTCTAATGCATGCCTCTGCCGTTGTATTCCAGGCTCTTTGCATAATTCGGTGATTGAGCGCCAAGACATTTTTTTCCAGCTAATCAAGTTTGCGGACACTTTTTTTAATTCTTCTCGCGCTCGAATTTGTAATTGTGTACGCTGACGAACTGCTGCGGCCCCAGGTAATCCGACAAGTGAGAGAGAAGCAGTATTTTCATAATAAAATTTTACGATTTCTACAACACTGTTTCATGAACAAAATAAAATTTGGTACATAATCCTACATAATAATAGTGGAAAACCTGTTAGTCAGCAGTAGAAGAAGCGACAGCATTTAGTTTTCATAGCTCAACCATTGGATATAGTTATGATGCGCGTCGGCCACTGGATGTAAGCGGCTTTCAACATATTATGCTGCACACACACGACACAGAAATAGATAGATAGAGAGAGAGGGAGAGAGCGAGAGAGAACAGCAGCAGCAAATTACAATGGATCACTCGAGCCGCGTGGCGCAAGTGAGGCATTTGAATACAAATCGTTTGTTGTGTCAACGGGTCCGCGGTCAAACGTCAAATCCCGCCCGACACGTCACCTGTCGTAATCAAACAGCCGTGAATATGTGCGCTACACCAGATCTGATCCCATCGAACTCGATTAAACTTCCCCTCGATTCTCTCTACGCTACAGCCTATATATATATATATAT
>UELV01080345.1:0-16761 GCA_900490015.1 Megastigmus stigmatizans
TGGGAATCGTACGTATATATACATATGTATGTATGTGTGTGTGTGTGTGTGTGTGTGTGTGTGTGTGTGTGTGTGTGTGTGTGGGTATGTATCTCCGACTAGTACAGTTGCTTTTATGAAACGGGGTTATCCCTTCGACTATATGCTATTATATTAACGGCGTACCTAGTGTGAGTATAAAAGTCAGTCGTGCATGTACCAGTTCTACATATAGGATTCTTGTATAAGTTGCAAAATTTGTAAAAATGAATGTCAAGTTGGCAAATTGCTTCTTTGATATAGCAGGACTCTTTTTATATTAAACTGGGTTATGCTATTTTGAACATACTCAATTCATAACATATTCATAATCTTATTGAAATAGATTTCATTAAAGTGTCTTTCTTATGAAAAAAGTGATGACCAGAAATGAAGTTAAAATAAAACCTATAGAATTTTAGACGTGAAATATGAATGAAATTAAATTTTGAAAATTAAACAATTATAGAATGAAAGTTACGATAAATTAACATTTGTTTTTATGCACAAATTATTTATCAATGCTAGTTTAAATTATATTTATAAAATTATTCTTATTAACGATTAATGATAAATAGTGTACCTATAGTTATTATTTTTAAATGTCTTCTAGTTTTAAAATGTTTGGCCATAATATAAGGTACACGTAGAGCGCATGGATACAGCTAGTGAAATTAAAAAATCGATAATTGTAGGAACATTGAAAAATGCTATCAAAGATAAGTTAAGCATAAACAATTAATATTTGTAATAAAGTTGTTTAGTTGATTGTCACAAGCACTTCTTTTTATCAACATAAGCATTAAATATCTGCGAACTATAGAATCACTGATTAACAGTCATTAGACGAAGCGCAGTGTACTTCGTTTTCGTTTTGGTCCAACCGATATACAAATGAACGACTGGCTTTCACGCTCACGGGGCTCACATACGTGTATATTAAAAAGTAACGTCAAAGGAACTAATTCGAGCATGTTATATACTGCGCTCTCTATAGCCGAATTTACATGCTACTGCAATTATCCCGGCAGTTTCTAATTACTTTGCCTGATGTCTCGCAAATTTACCGTTTAAAACACAGCTACGCGCGCCCGATGCCCTTCTTTCGCGCTGATGAAGTAGTTTAAATAATTTATAATAAGTTTATCAATTGGTGTACGAGAGCAAGCGCGACGGTTCCAAACTCTGAAGCAACAAGATACATAATATAAAATATAATGCATGTTATACGTGGTCTTTCACGGCTAGACAGAATTGCAATTTCAAATTTCGTGCTTTATGCCGTTAGAGATGGTTATATATAGCGGCTTACCATGACATGTGATTTCACGGCTGACTTTGTGGTTCGCTTTGGCATGACGAGGAAATTTTGAGTATGAATTATGTATCACTTCTACTGTTGAGCCATAGTAGACTTTGGAGATATTGACTAAACAATCAGTTCTAATGACTAAATCAGCTTTGGCTATTGGTTATGTGTGACTTCTAATTAGACTGCTAATGATAACATTTCGCTCGTTTTGTCAAATTGCCTCGAAAACACTTGATAAACGTTCGCTACTCGTTATAGATTTTTATTTGAACTGTTTATTGACACGATTCAAAAACTCAACGTACTTCAACGAAACATAACTTTAGATTCACAGTTAACATACAAATAAATTAAGAAAAAAAAAAAGAAATAAAAAAATTGTTTATCATTTCTTTTCATTATAATTAGACAACCTTGAGAATCGTATCGTAACGTTCAGGCCTTGAATACGTTCTTCTGGCTTTTCAAAATGCCAAACGTAAATATCGCGAGCTTTTGACGCATAGAAGGGCATCTGGCGTATCTATATAAGATGATTATAAAAAAAGGATTCAATCGTATCATAAAACCGAATCAAGAAAAATACCTTTGCTCGGAAACTCAAGTCGCCGGTTGAAACTGCAAACATGTATATTACGTGAATGTTCCATTGAAGAGTGTAAAGATATTTTTGTTTTATCTTTTTTTATATGTATCGCACCTTCTCGTGCTTTTAACGTACAATTCCCTTTTCGCTATCTCGCACTGTCAGAATTTAACGGGAAAATCTGTTTTTTTTTTCAATGATAGATGTCCTTCTCCTTTAACGGCTCTCATATTTTATGCTGGCGTCGACAGTATAACAGCTTTTATCTTATGACATAGATGCTGATCAAATTGAACCATTATTTAAGATAGACTGAATGATAATTTTTTTAATACAGCGTGAATCAATTATTTAATAAATCTATTAAAGTCTTTTGTCTCTTTTACGTGTGTCTATAACGCAATTAAGTTAATTTTAAATTAAACGATGGTGTTATGATTGATACACGTTTACACGAACATTGTCTGTAACGATATAGTAGACACCTGTGTCTTTCACCAAACGCGATATACGTATATAAAATCGATATTTTTTCATTAATTTAATTCAGCGACTTATTGAACATTAAAAACTTTTGATTTTTCTGAAATGTCGTTTGAATATTCATAATCAATAAACTTTTACGTGCCTATTGTTTAGAAAATATATGAATTGACCAATTCAATAAGTTAATTAAAGCATCCCCTTATTAATTCATTAGTATTTTGAATATTTGTCTAATTATCTAACGAATATAATTAAGATTAGTTTAAAAGTTATGTTATTATGTTCCAATAAGTAATTATTCAATAATATAAAATTTGCAACTAACATCGATTGAGCAAAACAATTCAATAGATTCTTTTAAATGCAGTTTGTATACATGAGAAGCTGTAGTAAAATGTTAAAATCCTTCCGTGCCTTTTAAAATATACAGACGTAGTTTCTACTATTATATTTCAGAAATTCATATTTTCTGGGAAGAAGATACGTAATAATAATGCATTTTAAATAAAAATTTCTAAATAAATTCGTTTATTGCACCTCTTGCAATCCGTATATTTAAAATTAATAAAACAAAAACTAATTCCTTCGTAAACTTTTATTCTTTAATCGATAATAAATATTTATGTCATCGACCACCGTACTGGCTCTACAATAAAAATTACTAAAAATTAGACTCCATAGAATTAAAAGAGAATTTTCCCACTTTATCCACGACACCGTTTTTCCCATCGAGACTCTAGACTTCCGCAGTGTAAGATTCAGAAGACCGTATACGCAACACTTGAACAACATAACACTTATAGCCGCATAAGACTGCAGGGACGAGAGGGCTTAAACTGTATTTTACATTTATCGACTGCACGTGCTTATCAAGAGGCGGTCTCTCTCGTCCGTCCGTCGCACTCGCACTTCAGCCCCGAACGTGCAAAGTGCATCTTGACGAGGGGCCGTTAAAGGAGTATAACTTGAGGAGGAGGCGGAGGAGGAGGAGGTAAAGACCAAGAGAGAGAGAGAGAGAGAGAGAGAGAGAGAGAGAACGCGTCCATTGCGTATGTATAGGATCGGTGTAAAACTCTGACAGTGCTCAGCGACGATGATTGTCACGAAGAAAACAAGGAAAGAACAAAGAGACGATAAAGAAAGCCGTAAAAAAGCCGTTAAAGATCAACCGGCGGACAGTAGTAGTAGTAGTAGTAGTAGTAGTAGTAGTAGTAGTAGAATGGAGCATAGTAGTACTGTAACGGCGTTGATAGAAAAAGAAGAAGAAGGGGGAAGGGTGGGTGGAAGGAGGAGTTGACTTCCTCCTTCCCGCTTTAAGCGGTTCAAAGAGAGGTATACAGAAGAAGATAGAGAGAAGATAAAGAGTATGGACAGACAGCTCAGAGACACTAGAGATAATAGAATAGGTAGAATACGTAGAAAAGATAGACGTTTGAGCAGAGGCGTTGAGAATTAGAGTAGGCGGCATTGGCGCGCGGGCCCCGGAGGCCTGGCAGCTGCTTTGGACTCACCCTGGCCGCTATCGAGGTCGTCGGCTTCTCCAACAGGTCCCAGAGATACTTCTGGTACTGTGCGCACTTGCCGTCCCCGAACTCCTCCTCGTCCCTCTGCCTCAGGGACTCGGCCTCCTTCCTCATCTCCTCGTGGACGTGCTCCTTGCGCTGGTGGTACTTGTGCTGGCAGCAGCTCTCGAGGTAGAGCTCGTCCACGCCCCAGTACTCGAGGTCGTCGCTGAAGGCCAGGACGCACATCTCGTCGACGATGTGCAGCTTGCCCGTACGGTAGAAATTGAGGATAGAGCTGAAGGACTTGGGGTGTCGGTCGAAGAAGTACTCATTGTCGATGAGCGAGTAGTCGTCGCAGATCTCGATTATCGCCTCGTGGGTGTTGCAGTCGCGGAGGCGGCCGAGCCGGGTGTGCGGTAGCCGTTCGAGGGTACGCCAGAGCACCTCGTGCTTGACCCCACCGACGTTGATGGAGACCCGTCGGTTCAGGGCCTTCGAGCGCATGATCATGAAGGGCTCGGGCGGCAGCGAGCTCATCGACTGCGAGAAGCCGCGCTGCTGGAGCTCGAGCGGCAGCTCGCCCCCGGGGGGCGGCAGCGGGGGCGGCGGCGGCGGCGGCAGCGGCGGCTGAGGCTGGGACTGGACGGTAGCCCCCGCCGCCGCGAGGCCCGGCCCAGGGGGTAGGACGACCGCCGAGGGGAAGGCGCTCGTCGCGTAGCGAACCTCCTTCGTCCCGGTGGTCGGCTGTTGGCCCGGGGCCGGGCTCGCCGTCATCTGGGCCGCCTCCCTCGAGGCAGCCGCCGCGAGCAGAGCGGCGCCGCCGGGGAAGTAGGAGACGGCGGCGCCGGGCGCGACTACGTCGAAGCCGAAGGCCTGCTGCTGTTGCTGCTGCTGCTGCTGCTGCGATTGCTGCGGCTGCGTCTGCTGCTGGCATAGCTGGAGAGGCTGGGCCTGCAAGTTGCTGCTGCTGCTACTGTTCCCGTTGCGATCCGGCTCGACGCCCGACCCGCCGCCCTCGCCCTCGTACCTCGTCTTGTTGTCCTTGAGCATCGGACGAGCCGCGACGAGGGAAGAAGAGCTACGTAGCAGCTCCTCCACCTGCGCCCGGCTAGCTGCTCATCCGCCGGCGCAAGGGCAGCTCACCGCCTCCGACCACCGTGTCACGGGGATGGCCGAGCGCCGCGGCGTCATAATAGCCTGCCAACAGACCAAACAGACAGGTTAATCATGGTTAATCAGGGTTAATCATGGTTATTGACAGCATGGATTGGAAAACTATGGCTATAAAGGTAAAGGGGTGTTGAGTGTGTAGAAGCTTCAACTGGTTTCATCTCGCAAACGCATTTGTATTTCTTTACACTTTAGAGAACCAGAGAGAGAGAGTATACTGGGGCAGAAAAATACCTCTTTTTACAAGCAATATTATTTTGAGCCTTTTTGGGGTCGCTCATCACGAATCTGAAATCAGATTTTGATAATCAAGATGGCCGATTCAAGATGGCGAGCGACTGAAAAAGTTAAAGTTCACGATAGTATTGAATATACGTATAGTCAATGGAATCAAAAACCTTAACGTATACTCTTCCTCTATTTTTGTTACTTTTTTATCGCATACTACTCGGAAGTCTATCATCTTGAGTCCACCATTTGAAACCGTCATTTTGAATTTTAAAGCTTTGTAATCATAACTACCAACCACAAATCATTCCCGTGCATACGTTCATCAACATTATAATGTGCTTTTCGTTTCTTTTAGAAACCACTTTGAATCCGCTATTTTGAATCTGCCATTTTGAATTTTAAAAACCTGATAAATGGTTCGTAATGAACAATATCAAAACTCTGAACAATTTTTTTTCAATTTTTTCCATCGATTCTAAATGAGATAATAAACTTTTTTCAACAAAGAAACATTTAATATTAGTATTACTCTACATGATCAAGTCCAAATATAAGAAGTCAGATTCAACAATATTCATGACCAAACTCCTATTTAATTTTAAAAAGTAAAAACGAAAGATTAAATTAAAGTATGTCAAACTAAATCTCTTAACCTCACACCTTTCACGAAGTATTTGTAATTTGCAAGGTCAAATTATATTCCAATTAGTTTCAAAAATAACCTAAGGTAATAAAAATATTATTTGATCTTAACTTGACCAACGATTATCGAGGTGAAAATATTTCTGCAATCTATTGCCACTTCATAATAACATAATTTCATGGTATAAACGATTAGCACTGATTTTACTATCGGCTATAATTTCCGATAAGAACTTCTAATTACTTAATAAGATAACGAGTTCCTCTGAATGCGAGGCCTATATTGGTAAAAAAGATAAAATACTGGTAGTATTTTTGCTCTAGAATCAATATAAGGAGTTCCAACAAAATCCGTGACCTGGAGTGGTACGACCTCTCCTTGTAACACTGTGGTAGTTATCATCATCAAATTATAGTTATTGCAAGCTCAATAGCAGCTTATAATAACTTTTTTTTAATGACTAAATAATAGTATAATAGATGGTGAAAAAAATAACAAATATTTAAATATACAAGGTGAGAAAGGTGCGTGTTTACCGCAATATGTTAATTTTGGCTGTAATTCATATGCATAGAATTAGAACAAAGATAAAAAATTAGCAACATATTTGAGATTATTAAAATTATTTGTTAACTTTATATCTCTGTTATTATGTAACATTGACGTGTATTTTTAATCGTCTAGTACTGAGAATATTAATTATCATTCATCTTTAAGGATATCTACTAACAGTAACGAGTTCCACACTTTATAATAGTAACTGTTTAAAAAAGTATCGTACACTTATGAAAGGATATTGATTAAAGAGCTCCTAAAGTAGTTATTACCATTAATAACTACTTTAGGGGCTGTGGAGAAGTCTTCGTGATTTTGCAAGACCTCAAAACGTTCAAAATATTAATATAGTAAGCAGAAATTAAACTATACTATTGAGAATTATTTGTTTAAAAATTTGCATAAACTGCAACGGTAAATAAAATTATCATGATAAAAAGTATGTGAAATCAATAATGCTGTTAAACATTGAACTACAAAACTTAGTTTAATAAAAAACAATTTGCTTGACTGCCTTGGAAAATTGTTCATTTGTAAGAAAAACTACTATTTCCCAAATTTTGGAAAGAGTCTTTACTAAATTCTTTAGGCCATTTTCTTAATGCAAGAAAAAGTTGTAATGCAATCTAAGATGAAAGTTTTACCATCCCTAATTTAAGATTAATTACACCACTTAATGCTAAGTCAAAACTTTTAAATGAAAGTTTGTAGAATCTGGAAGTTCAAAGGTAGGCTTCTTGATGAAATTTTTTCCCAAAATTTTATGCAAAGTTTAAGTAAAAATTAATGGATACAGCCACTGCTAATTATGCAGAAAAGAACACAAACGTATAAAAAATGTATTGATCGTATTTAACAAAGAAAATATTTTATATTTTCATTACGTAGTTTACGATGGTTGCATGTACCTATAACCATTACTATAAAACCTAGGCTGTAAAAAGCTATTGCACTCTAAGGATTAAGCTAAATGCTCTACATAAAGTAAATGACACGTACAAAATGTTGCAATTAAATCCACATTAAAACCAATCGTATTCACTTTTTAAAGAAATCGGTATCACACCATTAAATATAATAACTTAACAAAATATTTTAAAATGAACAAAAAAGTTCAAGGTTCAGACGACTCTGTCCTCAATTTAGAAAAAAAACGTATATGCACTAACGGAAATTGTGAAACTTACAGAAACTATCATACCAAGAGAAAATTCCATCTTCGATTCATATCCAATAAAGAGTAATATTCTTCAATAAAGGAATTGTCTAAATTCGCTATGTATTTTGATTTTCCGCTCTCTACTCGAGCTTCATACTAACAAGGAGTGTCCACACTCTCCAGGTCACGGAGTTGCTGAAACTGTACACAGACGTTCTATGGCAAAAAATATGAGACACGTGTCTCGGCGTTAGTGCCAATGGCCCCTAGAGGTTAAGTTAAACTCATTTAATTAAAAGACATGAAAAATCATGGTCGCATTTAAACCTTTATTGTAAGGTCAATATACATTGTAGAAAATATTACAAAAAAGATATCAAAAGTGTAGACAATAAACTTTCATTTGTTATTTTAGAACGAGTTATTAGCATTTTTCATTCCAAAATTATGAGCGATCGAAAATTCAGTTAATTTTTGGACTTTGCTTAACGTTTATTTCAGTTGGAAAACGCGTCGAAAATTTTCGATCGCTCATAACTTTGGAACAGAAATGCTAATAACTCGTTCTAAAATGCAAATGAAAGCTTAGTATCTGTACTTTTCATATCTCTTTTGTAACATTATCTACAATGTATATTGGCCTTACAATAAAGGTTTCAAGACACCATCATTTTTTATGTAGCTTAATTGAATGGGCCTTAACTCGAAGTTTAGGGCCCATTGGCAATAATGCCGAGACACGTATCTCATATTTTTTACCAAAGAAAATCTCTGTAAAGTTTGAGCAAAATCCGTGACCCGGAGGGTGTGGATTCTCCTTGTAAGTTGGATTACTTCTACGAAGCCTGTTTCGTTCCTCTCTTCTCTCAACTGTAACGAGAGCCTAATACAATTTGAAGTGTACTGCGGCCGGGTGGTATTGTAACTTTCATTTCCGTTGAACCCTGAGCTTTACTCTGCAGTACAGGCAATTCGTTTCAGAAGACCGGAGTATAAAGACTAATTTTTCGAGGAAACATACTATCATTATTGTGTGTCGGATTCTATTTGAAATGTATTTTAAAATCGATCGTGGTAATAAGACGGATGAAATTTTTAGATGCAAAATTAAGTAAAAGACAACATAATATATTTTTATAGCATAATAAACATAAATATATAGATTTATTATAGACTTATTTGAAGTAACTTTTAGATCAATGTTTTAGAAAATAAATTGATTTTAATTTGGAAAGTCAAATCAATAATATCAGAATGCTTAATAACTTGGTTTGCGATCGAAAATATAAAGTATTTAAACAATAACGATGGATGAAATAATTTAAATGCCTAGAATTCGGTTTTACCTAATCTATATCGCAAGTAATAATATTAACCAAACTAAGATACTGCAATGTATACACGCAGTGAAACGCAGAAACAACATTTGTGTTAAATTAGTAAGAAATTACAATTTAATAGACAACACAGAATAATTAATTAAAAATGATTTATTTTTAATCTAGCAAGCACATAATTTAGCTCTAGAATATTTTCATCTAACTTCATCACCCTTATAAATAAAACTTTATCCTCGTAATTAATTTCTAAATAATTAACTCCTCATTTTCCTTAATTACAAAATGCCGTATATATTAATTGGAATACTCTTTGCGTTAATTACCTACTCTGCGCTCTCGTGGTGATCTTTTTCAAAGATTAACAAATGATAAAACCAAATTAAAGGGTAATCCATTTTCACCTTGGCATGACAGACCCGAATACGTGGTTGCACATCGCAATGTAGAAACTAGCGAAACGAGTTGTTTATAAAAGAGATTTTATTGCTTAGTGCCGGCCTTGTTTGTTTGGACTCGAGGAATCGGAGTGACGGACTCTTGCGATTTGCGCAAAAGCGCACCAGGCATAGAATTTCAGTAATGCCGATGCCAGTCGTTTCGTACTATGTCGTGCGCACTTTAAAAGCTCAAACACATTTCTCTCGAGCTACACGGAAAATGAAGCTGCTTTTAGCATACTGCTTGGTAAGTGCATGCTTACAAAACTAATCAAAGTCAACGCGGATTGAATGATCGTGGGATGGATTTGAGATGAGCGCAAAAATTCAATTTAGATCATTGAGTATCGCAAGATCGTTTCTCTTAGCGAATATTCGGTTAGTAATTGTTCGTTGACGAGCTATTATTCGATTCGAATAAAAGATGCATACTCGAAATTGGAATTAGTAGAATACACTAATTGGTAGTTAAAAGTTCCTTCCTATACTTTTGCGATAACGAGTGAATGACTTTTTATTACCAATTAGTGAATTTTCACAACTCACATTTGATTGGAACATGAAAAAATAGAATAAATCTTTTACCTATTTATTAAGAATTATTAAAAAAAAATCAATTATCAAAATTTAATTACAATTTTTAAGCACCGGAAACGAAATTATATACGAAACATTAAACAACGAAATTGTAGAATTCAATAAACTAGAATTTCATCCGTTCAATATGAAATTCCTCTTATTATTGAAATAAAATTTAATTAAACTGCAGAATTGATCGCGTGACAAATACAGTTCTATCATATTGAAAAATTTAAGGTGCAATTTTTTTTATCCTTTATTAAATATGATCATGAATATAATCTCGAGCTATTTAATCTTAAAAGCCTTTTGCTTAGGATATTAAATTCAGTCGTAAAGATTTTCATGCATTGATTTATCACAGGAGCAGTAAGTTGATGTTGCTGGTGAAAATAATCAATTTTGCACGGATTACGATCATAAAAAGTCAATTTCATGAATCGAGATGAAATAGAATCTATTTCTGATCTTACGAGTGAAAGGAGTATATATTTCAAATAGCGCAAAGATGCACTTAACTTAATCTTGTGAAAGGCAAAGAAGGTCAAGGAGAATTAGGTTTACTTTTCGGTATTAATCGCCTATTTATTTTCTATATTTCCTCAGCTCCGACCTTCTAGCGCTGACTTTCCAATATTAAAAACTCATTGGTTTTCTTCAAATCGCTTATAAATCATTTGCCAAGATACTCTTTTCTTCCGCATCAATTATTTTAAAAAAGCATTGGAAAAAAGTAGATTTAATCAATCTGAAAATAATCTTCCAAGCCTCTTTAAACAAATGCTTTTCCAATAACAAAAATTATAAAAATTTCGCAACAAATAGCATCCGTTATAATTGCTTAGGAGATTCCACCTACATATTAGATAACAGATTATGCAACAAGGCTCTTGTTAAGGCTAATTAAGGATCAAGCACAGCAGTAGCCCCTTTGCAAATAAATCAACCCAAAATTTGAAGTCGTAAAAGGCTACATCAAGCTCCAACCTGCCTGGGCGAACAAGATAGTTTCGTTGTACTCGCAATCAACAAGACAAATCGTTTCGCTAGAAATCATTGCACTTCACCTGATCCAACCTTGCAGCTATTTCGAACCTCGCTTGGTAACCATTGGAAAATCACAACTAAGAGCCGTTAGCTCATTCTCCGCTAGGCCAAAGTCTAGCACACAACCCCTAATAAACGCCTCCCCACCTCTGCGGATCCATTTATTCTACCGATACGTGCCTCGCCGCAAGATCTACCGCAATGATAAATAATATAATAATAATGAAAAAAGAGATAAATAAAGGCGACAATGTGTCGGGATTATATCGTCTCGCGGTGCGCACACGTAGCGCTCTAGTAAAGTCGCGCAATTACGTAAAGCGAATGCAGAGGCGCGCGGGCGGTCCGACGTGTATTTGACTAACTGCCAAACGGCCGGTGCGATGTCAATAGAAAAAGAGAGCGAAAGAGAGAGAGAGGGAGAGACCTATTTAATTTCCAGCCACGCGATCAGTGGCGATTTTAAAATCGACGATGCCCCCGGCACGAGCTTGCACTCCTTTCTTCATTATCGCTCGTTCTGGGACGTGTAGGCCGCGCGTGTGTGTGTGTGTGTGTGAGAAAGAGTATAGAGATAAAGCAGAGCCGCTCGCCTGTTGGGTTGAGCACGAACTTGCAGAGTATATATATCTGAGGCCACGGCGCCGCGCGCTATGATCCCCCGGTCGTCCTCGTGGAAAGGGCTGGGAGACTTGGTCGATCCTCTATCCGCCAGGCTTGGCTTGGATATTTGCGTTTCTAAAGCCCCCGAGATTAAAACTTATTGCCGTTTTCGGCATTCAATGGACGATAGGGATATATAGCTGCAGAGACCTGAACTCGGATCTCTCCTGCCTTTGTCACTCAACGTCTATAAATAGATTAGATGAATATATCTTTTACGTGTATATAAGGGGCTTGGTAATTTTCAAAATCCGATTGCGGTATAGATCGAATAAATAAATCTTAGAAGTTGACATTTACTTGAAATAAAAATCATCAAAGTTTGGACATTTCACTCTTTATCTACGTTGAGGATCGTTATAATTTTTTAAGAGTATCCAACATACACTTAGGTATGTCCACGTGCCGAGTGGATGAATATATATATATATCTTCGAGCGCAGATGCCCAGGCGCAATTATCTATTTATTAATCAAGATGGATATGAAAGGAAACGAGGCGCAAAGCCGACAGGGCGTAAGCGAAAAGTTGGTGCCGTGAGGGGGCAGGACGGGGCTCTGAGAGAGAGAGAGAGAGAGGGAGCGAGATGGTAGGAAAAGCCCGAGAAAAGTCATTATTCGGGTAGAACACTCGAGGATGCGCGTATTTATTTAGGGCTCGAGTGTACAGCCTGTTTGACGTTCACTCGAGTCTTTCGATATATAGATTGGCCGATGAGTTCACTCGCCCACCCCCTGTGCTACTCTTCCCCTCCTCCACCTCCCCCCACCAATTCCCCCCTCTAATACACCGGCAAATAACCGCGTGACTTATCCACCCTCCTCCCCCCTTGGTCTGTGTGTATACCACCTGAGTGTGTGTACCGCTCTATATGTATATACGGTATAGGAATGGCAAAGTTTCAGGTGTATCGACTACCATTTTTCGGTCGATATAACGCCGGGCGAGTCTGTTATCGAGTTGATAAGAGCGACGGCGGCAGCGGCGGATGTATCCTGCTGTTTGCTCGTTTTTTTTTCTTTTAATTACCATGTGCTTCAGGAGATAAATCGATTAAACGAGCCACCGGGGTTAGGTTAAACAAAATGATAGATACCTACGTAAATAAATGTTGAGTGTGTTTGACTTAGGAGGAAGTGGAAAAATTTAGTGGATGGTCGAATTTAGCTATGGACTATATCGGTGTTTCGAGTGGTTTGAATAACGCATTGGAATGTTACAAAGTTTTTGCGTTTATAGTTGACTGTGAATGTGTCGTATTGGCCATTACTAATAATCTGTTATTATGCGATAAAATGGATCAGAAAATAAAGGAACTTGGCGGGACAAGCTAACATTGTAAATAGGCGCAAATTTGCAATATGCATACTCTAAAATTGGAGCATCAGTATCGGTACAAACTTCAATATTTACCGATAACATGCTAGAGTGATTTCCGTGATACAATCAAGAATTTTATACACTACAAAATTTGCTTTTTCTCGATAAATTCATAAACAGAAATTTGACTATTTTTAACAACTAACTAGTAATTACTATTCTTATTTTTACTATTAATGCTAGTAGTATTGATATTGAAGAGAAAAGACAAATAATATAAAATTTGCGATTTTAAACTTTTTTTATATAACAAAATTGAAATGATCCTTGTATGTACGCACAATTTCATTGCTAACTTTTTGAAATTCTGACAAGTAAATAATGATCACATGGCTCAATTAATCTTAATATTTTAACACTTTCAATACGGTGCAATCCATATATAGGTCGTAAAATTTTTCACTTCAATTATCCGTTTGGAACAAAAATGCAACCTAACAATTTTCGAAATCGATTTTCTTGTTTTTTTACAGCTCAAAGAACATAAGTATTCTCGGCAAGAATAAAATGACAATAAATTTATTTTATTTTTTAAAAAGGACATTGTCAGCACTGAAGTATTAAGCAACTTTAAGAGGTTAATCAATACATCAATGCTTTTAAATTATTTATCATTTATTGATACAGAAAATAAATAATAGTTTCAAACAATAGCACATAAAACACACTTACAAATTTTAGTGCAAATACTTATCTAATCAATATACAGCGAATTTTAGAATACCTGCGAGACTAGAAAAAAATGTACCTTTTAGAAAGAACTTATTTAAAAACTATGCATACAGAGTGGAAAATATGCAATTTAAAATTCAATTTGAACTCCGTATTGAAAGAGGTGTCAGCTTTAAAATATTTGATTAAAAATAATTGCCTTGCCATGCTCGTATTTTTCTATTTATGCGTATTAAATTCACGCATCAACTGCAATATTTCAAATAAAATGATTTAAAGGAGTATACCCATACCTACCTGTAACCTTTAGACTGCCGAAAAATTTATGTAAATATAGACGCTTTGGGTGGTCGGAACTAAGGGAATTAAAATGTTTTAAATTCCAGCAGTCTAAAAGTTAATAAAATCGCCAGGATCAAAATTTGCGCTATCATATAGAGTATTGAAAAGATGTTTAATTTAAAACAGACTAACCCCTCTTACATGAAAAAAAATATATTAAAATGGTCTAGCTGATCATTCCCGATGCTTAATACGTGGAAGTAGAGACAGATGAGTATAAAAAGATAATGATTTTCAATTAATTATAGTTTTTTTTATCAATTTTCTCTTCAAGTAAAGGTGTCAATTGTGTTTAAATTAAATATTTTTCTACAGTCTAAGTACATCGACATAGGTTTTGTACGTTGCCTATAAACTCTGCTTTTAAATCCAATTTGGTTGTCATTCTCTTTTTTGTCCTTAAAAGTCTTTCCTACGCACTAAAAAATAGTAAAAGTTTCATAGATTCCCGTTAAATTTTTATTAAGGGTAGGTATGGGCATTCTGAAACTCAAGTAATTAATATTTTTTGTTCTTTTTGTCTCTGTTTAAATAAAATATAATAATTTTAAAGCAATAGTGGAAAGTGAAATAGTGGATTTTCATACTCTATTGCGATTTCAATTCCAGATGTGTAATATATTAAGTTAATTTAGTCTGAACCATACGAAATCTTATTCATCTAATTAAATAATGGCTTTCGATATCAGCTCTTGATTACAGAAATTTTATTTTAGAATAGAGAACTAACATGTAATATATGTATTTTATACTCTCAGTCTCACTGATTCGAATTTTGATTAAAGCTTTAATATCGAGTACTATGTATAGGATTCGCGTTCGCTTATTCCGAGAATATATTCACAAATCAATGACTTTTTCCTCAAAAATAAATTCCCGATTGACTTTCGTTCTTGATTATCAGAAACTTTTGATTATACTTTAATAGAACAATATGTAACTTCGTTCTCAATAAATTCAATCAAATATCCACTGGTGATTCGTCCAATTGGCTATAAATATATTTCTCACAGGATAGTCTCATTTATCGTCAGCGTTTCTAAAAGCAAAATTTTTGTACATTGCTTATCGCAGAGAAAATGTCCACCGAGCATCGGGCTATATCCCTCGTTACATCAGCATCCTCCATCGATTCTCGCAGCCCAACCGCTGCACACATCATCCACTTTGTTCTCGCTTACACGCCCCCTTATATAGCCGAAACCAAATTCGCTTAAAACGCTACTAACCCAAGGGTTTACACATTGCGCCTCCCATTCGCGTTTAAATCCCCTTGTATAAACTCGGCTCGCATATACACGACCCCCCCCCCTCCGCGCAGTCCGCAGGAGTTTCTCTCTCTCTCTCTCTTCCTCTCTCTCGCGCCAACCCTTTATCATATCTGCGGCGAGGGCCGGTTACGTCACTTTGAAATATGTCGCGTCTGTATATATATATATATATAGTATATATATACCTGCAACTGATCATCTATCTGCGTGCGTTATGCACTTGTACGTATGTATGGTATATAAAAGCCAGTTATTGCGTAAGAACCGCGTCGATGGTTACGTTGTGCCCCGTCTGATCGATATTTCACAGAGGGAGGGCCACTTCTGCGTGTGTGTATGTGTGTACCCGCGCGCGAGCTTGCAATATTAATTTCAATTTTATTCCGCTTGTCAGATGGACACGCTGGGATGATTAATTACGTAACCGGGAAGACATTATTTTCTCTCTGCTTTTGCTTGTTTCTGCTGCTGCTGCTGCTGCCACCGCTTCTTTTTTTTTTGTTCACGGACATATTGTTGCATTTTCCGCGACGAGTTTCTTGAATTGACTTGTAATTAATTTTCGTTCCTGCTTATTATATACGCTTCATTACAATGCTCTGCTACGTCCATGATGCTATAGTTTATATTGTTAACTATTTTCAAGGTTCGTTACGTATTAATTCTTACTGGAGATATCAAATCCAGTTTTAATTAGAACAACATTGCGCGAACAAAAACTGAAAATGTTTTCTCTCGAGGATCGGTAATTTATGCAGATGGATATGAAAGAGTGTATAACGCAAAAACTACGGTATATGGATTATTGTATAAATGTTCGCAATCGTTGATGATCAACAGGCCAATTGTTCATTGGAAAAAGTGTTGAGTCAAAATGACGTATTTACTGATTTGAGATACAAGCTGTATATAAGCTCTTTGGTTACTATGACTTAACGAGTAAACTATTTGAATTCATGTTTTTTTTGTCCAGCATTCCATCATTCTATAATAAATCAGAACAGATACGTCAAGAGGATTAAAACTTTATGCTGTGTAACGAATTATTTTTGATCGATACATAAATCTTGAAAACTTACAAAAACACATGAATCGACCAAAATACATAGATACATTGTTTACAATCAACTTGTATAGTTGAAAAATTTTCATTTTATGGCCCCTATTTTTATTTAATAGTCTTTTGACAAATATATAAAAAAAGAAATTGTGTCAAGGACTGTCCAATGAATTATTGTAAATATGAATCATAATATACAAAACATTCTATTTAACAAGAATTTGAAATGAATAATTTTGAGCGTATTCAAGCTTGTTAAAAAAAAATTCAGCAACAATAATTAAATACATTTCGTCGAACGTAAA
>UELV01080346.1:0-17305 GCA_900490015.1 Megastigmus stigmatizans
TATATATATAGCTAAAGAGGTAGTAGAGCTCGTATAAAGAGGATAGAGTATTTGTATTATAGGAGATAGAGAATTAATAAATAGAGAGAATTATAAAAAATAAATAAGTAAATGAATATACGTAAGAAATGAAATTGCCTAAAGCTCGGCCAGGGCGGCAGTACTGCGACGGTGAGCTCCTCGTCCGAGTCCTGGTTCGAGCGATTGCTTGCCCTGCCTGACATCGTGATCTGCGGCTCCCCGTCAGTCTTGAACCTTTATTCGCGTGCGTTTGCATCAACAGTTTTTTCAGCGTCAATTTCACTTTTTTTCCTACTCTTTCTTTTTGCTGTACTATTTCTCTCTACGTTTTTTATTTTGCTCAATTCTTTTACTTTTCGTATGTACTTTTACTGTCGCTTTTGCTCAGCGCCAAGTATGTACATATAAATCTAGCTTTTTTTTGCAATTTAAAGAGAGTATGTATATTATATGTAATGTATAGCGAGTGTGTAAACTGAAGAAAAAAAATGTAATAAAAAGATACGATGATTAAGGACTTATATATATATATATATTTAAGATTTATTTATAACTCATATAATTTAACGACTGAGTGTTGAGGCGTAGCAATAATTATTGTTTGTTTCTTTTTTATGGCTCAAAGATTTACATTGTTTATAATTGTTGCTAGGACTCGATTTGGCAATCTTTGCGAATGCTAAATAATATAAAAAAAGGTGTAGAAGATAGAAAATTTGTCTTAATTGTTAAGAAACGGTGAAGCTTTTATATGTGAGTAAAAGCATGTCTGATCTTACCTCGAGAAGATTTTTCGAACAAGATGATCCTGTGATTGATCTAACTGCGGTTCATTTTTCCGCCTCTCGGCTAATTCCTTCTCGCGTCGAGCATCGGCAACTTTTCGGAAGATCAGCTGTAAAATATCAAAGAAAACGATAATTGTATTTTTAGAATAGAATTCATTTTATTGTAGGTACTACAGAACTTTATGTTTATTAGTAAGAATTACATATTGTTTTGCTTGAAGTAAAATTTTAACTTATAATATATATATATATTTAACTAAAATTTACGTCAAGTTATATTAAAGTTATTGAAGTTACTTATTCATAAACGAAAAAAATTATTGGATATTGAATAAAAACCTATTATTTTTAGAGTACAATTTTATTGCCTTTTATTTAATTCATATTAAAATATATAAATTGTTATATTATTATATCCATAGTAAGAATTTTCAGTCTTCAGTAAAAAAGTTCTTCTATTACATAATAGTATCATACAGTTCAATAAGGTTTATATTTGGATAGACTGTAGCAAAAAAAAATTAATTGAGTTCTAAAATGAAAGAGCCTATACCAAGTTAACACGACTTCAATAAAACGCAATTAAACTTTAACGTAGGCAAATACCGTATAATGGATCTTTTTACTGATTCAAAAAAGAAAGTGGGAAGAGGAAATGGGAGAGAACGACGAATAAAAAGTTCACGCATGCGCTGCACCACCGCTCGATATTCTGACAGAAAGCAGACGACCAATCCATACCTAACCTCTAAATACTCCGGGCACACAGTGAACTACTTGTTCGCTCGAGTATCAGCATTTATCCAATTATTTCGTGGGAAAAATGAATCAGTTTTATAGTTTACATTTTAAGTAGCAACAGGAAAGCAGTATTTATTAACGAAACGTTATTTATTTTTATTTTGGAGCAAGTTTATGGATTACTGGAGTCAAGGTTTGTCCACTTAAGAAATTAACCTTAATAAAGAAATTGCGTTTTATGGAAATTACAAGATATGTTTCTTATGACTGAAATTTTAAATGAAGAAAAATGTGTATTCATCGTTATCTTTTTCAGATGGGTCACGGATCGTCAAGCCGTTCAGCTTCCTCCAATATTTTATCTTCGGAGGAGTTAACTCTGGTAGAAAACTTATTCAAATCGATGTCACGGAGTTCGGGGTCTATTAAACGTGAAGATATTTTTAAGCACTGGACTGTTCATTTAGATGATGCATTACTACAATTTGTGGTACGATTTCTTTGCCATGAACCAGGAAAAAGAGTGTCCGCAGTGAACGGAGAAAGTTTTGGAAGGCTGTATGTCTATGCAGTACGTGGCAGGTCTGAAGAGAGGACAAGCTTAATATTCACAGGCATTTCAGAAGATGAGCGCAAAGATGAAATACCCACTGCTACTTTTCTACAATACCTTCAAGCTACTATCAATTCTTACTTAACTTTACAAAAAAACTGTGCCAACTCCCATTTTCTTACATGGAGTAGTATAGGGTGTACTGTGAATAAGCGAAGAATAAATATGAGATCTCGCACCTTGTGCGAGGATTTAGTAAAACTTGGTGATAGTTTGACATTCGACCAGGTAGAACTATGGTTTCGTCAAGCAGCCACTTTTAAAAATATTCAATCACATGTTTTTCAGTGCCTGTTTTTAGTATCTCAGAAGAAAGGTGATAAAAATACTTCAGGAAGAATCAATGACTTGAATCTTTTGCCACGTTGTCGAGGCTTAGAAAATATTCCTCACTTTCCAAGTATTTTAGGTCTTGGAGATGTTTTATTTCTTAATCTTAGTTTGCCACATGAACTGCGCAATGAGTGGCGTTTTTTGTTCTCCAGTCAAGTGCACGGAGAGTCTTTTTCTACAATGTTAGGAAGAATCACAATGCAGGGAGCAACAATCATAATACTTCAAGATGCGGATGAACATGTTTTTGGTGGCTTTGCGTCAGACAACTGGTCACTTTCACCTAATTTTAGTGGAAACCAATCCTGCTTTTTGTTTCAACTAGAACCACAAATATTGACCTTTTCAGCCACTGGGTATAATTCGCATTATCAATATCTAAATTTGCATCAACAAACAATGCCTAATGGATTGCTAATGGGTGGTCAATTGAATTATCCTGGCCTGTGGCTTGACTGCGAATATGGTCCAGGAAAGTCAAGTCCATCATGCACAACATTTCAAAATTATGTGCAACTTAGTGGAAAAGAGAATTTTACAATAAAACATTGCGAAGTCTGGGGTGTTGGACCAGTACCGGAAGTTGATGAAGATGAAAGAGGTTCAAAGTCGATCCTCGATCAGGACCCTACCTCAAAAGTTTTGCTTGAACTCTCTGGCAAAAAGATGCATAGTGAAGGACTTAGAGAGAAGAAGGATTAACCTTAGAATGTTAAATAGAATGTTAAAAATTTATTATGTAGACTTTCTTTTATTACTCCTGAATTGATGCATGCGCATAAAGTTAATTAGTTTAAATACTGTAATACACTGATTTTAAAAAAATTTAGTGGTATTCAAATAAGTATGTCTTTACTAGTATTTATTTTATCGAGAAAAAAAATATTATTTAGCTTTGATAGATAATTATCTATTGAAAATTTATCATAATTATTTACTTTATGCATTGCTATCAAAGTAGGTGTGTGGAAGCAAAGAAAACGGAACGCTGATTTAGAGCCATGTTATTGGCTCACTGTTGTACAGTATCGGTTTGATATTCCTACATAGAGAGATTCAACAAAGAAGTGAGTGAAAAGTTGTGTGAGTTTATTCTTTAGCTTTTAAGATTTTCCGGCGCAATACGAGGCTTCGATAACGAAATGTACCAGACTATCGAATCATTGTAAACGAATTTTATTGATGTTTTTAGGACTCTGTCAAGGTACAGCGTCACTTTATTATCTTGAAAAATAAATTTTTTTTATGCGCAAAAATCTATTGTAATATAAAAAAAATTATATTACCAATATTTTTATTGTTTTTATTGGAATTTACAATGTAAAGATATAAATATATATATGTATATTACATTCTTATTAAATTTTACGGGAAAGGACGGTATGGAAACGAGCTAAAGCAAAAGTGTAATTTCTATGTATGTGAGTTAAACACTATCGAACATTAAGAAAAAAGTGTTCTTTCAAGATCTAAAATGACCATAAAAAGGGGAACTATTTAGTTAGACAAAGAATTATTGTACATAATAAATACAAAATCGACGTGAAGAACTATCACTTTGTAGCTAGTCTTTCTGTCGCATAGACAAGAAATAACTTGTACAAGTTATTGGAGACCATCGAATTATATTCGACGGAGCATCGAATGCTGTAAAAAAAGGAAAAACTTTATAAAAAAAAAAACAAATGTGTATTTTCCCGACAGGCGAATATCGAAACTGCCGGAAAATCCGTGGTGATTGAAGAACGGCCTTTAAAAGTGATGAATAAAATTTCTTGTTTTTTTTCTATCAATCGTTATTTGTTACTCAATTCAAGATTGAGCTTTCTATCGATTGTTTTCTTTCTAGTGCGTAAGATACTTCATTATAAAAGCTCTTTGAATTTCCAAAATGCACAAAAACTATATTCAATTCTGATGAAGTCTGTTATCGAATAATTAAATTATGAAAAATAAAACAAAGGTCAAACCAAGCATCCGTTTCTCTTTATTATAGCAACCTTACCAACAATAGATCCTTTGTTGTTTTATTTTATTTCTGCATCACAATATAGAAAATGAAGTTTGTTTCAGTGTTAAAATAGAAATTGAAAAAAGCAATAAAAAAATATAATTTTTTAACCTGTTTTATTTTATTTAACTAAAAATGTTTGTATCCAAAAGTAGAGCAAAATTGGCTAAAGAATGAAAAATCTATTTTTAAACGTTCATAAAATCCCATGTATATGACGAAAATAAAAAAAATAAGCCAACAGAGATCGATATATGTTTTTCAAAGTTATTAAATCAAATTCGCTTTTACTTATATTTATTTTACTAAATTGAAGTCTTATATTATTTTTTCAACTTTTGCACGATTTGTCCTACTTTCTTATTGGGTGTCAAGAATTCGAATGTGTACCTACTTTTACACCTCTGACATTTTATTACTCTCTACCTTTGTAGAGTCGTTGGTATAAGCCACTTAGCAAACGTTAAATTCAAAGTGATTTATGATATAAAAAACGAATCCATATATCCAGTAAATTATATTATGTAATAAATCTAACAAAAGTTAATTGGTACAATTGATTAATCATTCTGACAGAATGGAAAGAGTTGCAGGAAATAAATTCATATATTTATTATCTTTAAATATTTATTCCAATGATTCAAATTGATCATTAAGTGAAGATATTGTAATAATATAAAGAATTTATATACTTTAAAGTTAAAAAAATTATGGATCACTGCAGTGACTGTAAATTAATTTCTAGTGCAAAGAGAATAATGTATGTGATAATAGATATATTTCTTAAGTACATTGAAAGTTGGACTTTTATAAGTTAGACATTCCTACGAAGAATAACAATGAATTTTGAAGAACTGTTCAGCCGTTTATCAACGAAGAAGTACGTGGGCTGCTTTTATCAGTTTTTAAAATTGTATTTTCTATTGAAAAATGCATTTTTAATATTTCTTTTTTAAGTCTAATGTATATAATGAATTTTTTATGCAATTCATTACATTCAAACAATCTTTCGTACAAAAAACATCAAAAAAAGCTAGAAAAATATCTATATAGTGAACAAAGGAAACTCAAATGTTAAAATAAATGATGATAATATTTCGCATTCTATGTATATATATGCAAGTAGTTAATGATCGAGTCTGGTAAGACACTATTTTCACTCGTAGGATGTTCCTGCTTAGGTGATAAGTTTATTGCATTGAAATGAAATATTCTTTTATGGTACATACCTATAATAGGTTAAGTTTCTCAGGTGTGATTCTTAAAATGTTTGTTTTGTTTTCATGCAATTTTTACTAAAATCAAATAACATCAGAGCTGCAAACTTATCAAGGACTAATATATTTTTTCTCACATGAATTATTTATTCACGAGAATATAAATGATTTCTCATGTTGTCATGGTATGTAGTTATCACAGCTTATATATCGACAACGACAACAATTGCAGGGAAGTTGAATGAAAAGAAAAAATTAATCCATTGGTCAAGGATATAAAAAACAGTTGTTCATCGCCCGTTCTTCGCGACCTGCTTTTTCAAATCAACTATGAAAATATGAATGATATATAAAAAAAAAAAAAAGAAACAATATTCTCAATTGATTTTATATAGACTGCTGTTAATTTACAAAGAAAAGTCTGTTGAAAAGCTACACGCATCTCGAAGCAAAGAATAATGGATAACTAATCGGAATACAACTCACCCTGTGTCTCAGATTGTAAGTGAGTATGAGATTGCGAGCGAAGGAGTTGGCGAAGGCCTGATAGAAGTCGAGGACCTCGAGGAGCTTGTCCCGCTTGATGGTGTGTAGGTCGCAGTAGGTCAAGGCCCGTACGTTAGCGGCGCTCTGTCCAACGGCGCTGTCCTTCCAGAAACTGTCGCCGAAGACGTCGCCCTTGCCGAGTATAGCGACGACCTCGTCGTCCTGTATCACCTCGAGGCTACCCGTCACGATGAAACAGAGCGAGTCTATGGACTCGCCCGTGTGATAGAGCAGATCACCCGGTGCGCTGTGCGACATCGTGAAGTGCATCGCCAGCGCCCGCAGACAGCCGTCCGACGCCAGTCTGCAATTCACGTTGGTCCAACCGCTTTTTTTTTAAAAAACACGCCTTCACAGGTGATCCTCGTGACGGGTTTGTACCCCCCGTCGACCGACGATGCGGCGTAGAGGTGCGGCATCGTCGGCCGCGGGAGTTCGAGATTCTCGCGTCCGTGTCTAGCCGTAAATTCATATCTTTGTATGTATAGCGGGTGGGGGGAAAAAATTTCGACACGCGGGAGCACTTTGACGCTTATACGGGGGGGGGACGTACACGCGTATGCATGTCAACGAGTTACGCGCGCCAGGTATAAATGCACCGCTGTGACCCCTTATTGCCTCGCGCAAAATTACTGCACCTATATCGTCTCCCCCGTGTTCCTCCCACTCCAGATCCCGAAACTCGGCTCGCTCTATATACGTGGATGATTCTATCCCGCGGAACGAGGCTCGTGCAGCATGTACCCCGCGAAGTAAATAAAAAGGGGTCGTTTCGAGAATAACTATATATATCGTCGGTCGGGCAAGTGGTTGGTAGAAAAAAATTACCTGAACGCGGGATGCTCGTTGAAGACCTTCCTGTTGAGGTGCACGCAAATGTCCGCCTTCATGTCTTTGGGACAGTAATTGAGTACCTTGTCCGTGTCTAGGCCCTTGGTCATCGCCCACGTACTGACAACGTAATCCATGACTCGTTCGCTGAGTGCCTTGGGCACCTCGTGCAGCTTCATGAATTCCCGCACGTTGTTCAGCATGTCGTGGTACTTGGCCGTGGCTGACGTCATCTGCTGGATTATCGTCGTCACGTGACCGAATATCGTTGCGTACAACAGAGCTGTCCGGACACGACAAAGAAGGCAATTGTATAGTGGCTGTGTGCGTGGGTGTATCTTGGATATCGTGCCTTTAATTACTATATCGATATTGCGCGCATTGCTGCGGAGGGAACATTTTCTTTTTTTTAATTATAGTAGATTATTCTTATACTGAATTACGTATTTATATGATTGCAAGGATGAGGGTAGTAAAATACACCGTGACGAGTACGTGGAAAATTCCCGTGTGGAGAAATGCTTATTATACGTACTAACTGTGATTCATTAAAGCAGTAAGTGTTATACTGTACATTATGGGATTAAAAGTCTACTTTTAATGTCGATTTTAGTTAATACTAAAAGCTTTGCGGAAGATTGTAATTACAGCTGAGGGGCCATGGATTGCGTTGATAACGCAGGCTTTATCAACAACAAACGCGATAATAATTTATGTAGCACAGAAATTATTGTTCAAAAATTTCTAAGTGCGGAATGGGGAAATGCTTTTTACAAGCTATCAAAGCTTACTTCCAAAAATACATGTCAAAGTTTTAGCAAACTCCATGAGTATTTGTATAGTGCGACATACTCACCTTGTTACGCAATAGACATCGGATACTTAATACAGAATATAAATAGAAATTGAAATTGACACGAAACGGAGGGAGAAAGAGAAAAAAAGAGTCAAAGAACAAGTCCAACGCGAGATGGCTAATGCTTATCGGTATCGATAGAGCGCAGCGACGGTAGAAATTGGGTGCATATAGATACGCGTATGTACACAGCTGAAATCTAGCGCTTGCGCGTCCAGGGCGAGTTTGATGAACGAGTATGAACAGATACCACCGCATCGAAAGGAACAGACGTGGAGGATGTATCGCCCCTGAGCGAATGAATTTATATGGGGAGGGAGAGTTTGGTGTGTGTATACCAACGAGTTGATAAGATATCCGAGGAAATATATCCTGGGCTGCTATACAGAGATTTCCCGATGGCCAATAAAATGATGCTCGGGAAGAAGTAATGATCAACGGGTATCTTTTATAATTGTGGGATTATGTTTGGGTACGGAATCAATGGTAAATCACTTTTCTGGAAATAATCCGCTGTATCGAAGTTTGGTATTTAGATTATTCGGTTCTCGTATATCACGGTCATCACGGATAGCGAGCATATACATATTGAACACTGTAATGTATATACGGAGGGATCGAGGAGTTGGACACTCACCGGCGATGATCATCATGCAGATGGTGAATATCTTCTCGTTGTCGGTCTCGGCGGCGACGTTGCCGAAGCCTACGGAGGTCATGCAGGTCATGGTGAAGTATAGGGCGGTGACGTACATGGTGCGCCTCGAGGGCCCGGCCACCAATTCGGGCGCCGTGCTAGCGTTAGTCCACAGGTAGCTGTAAGGCGACTGCGTCACGTTCGCGAGCTTCCACAGCCACGAGTACTGGACGCCAGCGTCTGCATCCGATCGGCCTATCGAATACCTTAGAGAAACAAATACAAGACGATATACTCCATTGCGTAACGGACTTTGGTTTTTTCATGGTTTTCCGATGATACGCGAGTAGCTAGTAGATTACGGTTTGGATACAGTCGGACGACCAGGTGACCGATCTGCCATATATTTGTTCATGCAAACGCCAATACGGAATACTTATATCTTAGATTCGCTGAAATTCAATTAATCGAATAATCGATTGAACTTCTTTCCTCGAAGTAAAACCGCGCGCGGCCCTTCGCTAAACATATAATTCGATGATAAACATTTACAGTCGGAGCTCGAAGACTTTCCCCGCGCATAACTTAATTACCTACCCCACGGATGCAATTATTTTGATATATTTCTCCCATTTAAAAGTTATGACTCGAGAGTCGGGGCCAAAGACTATGACACTGACTTCTGGGGTATAGAGGGAAGGAGAGATGCTTCGCCAACGTCGAAAAGCCCCCCGATTACTCAAAAAGTTAGCGCTCGCGGGACGAGGGAAAGAGAGAGAGAGAGAGAGAGACAGCGGTAAAATTCAACCGGCTATACGAGTATACGAGAACTTGAGATTCAGTCCTCTGTCGGTGAAACTTTTTAGATACGCGCGCACCGCTGATATACTTATAGGTTATACCGTCTTTTTTTCTCTCTTCTTACCGATTTTCGCTACCTACTTACGAAACTTTGCTTAAAAAAGCCAATAGGATTTGCATTATAAAACCTCTCTTTATCGGCTTTGTGGGTAAACATCGATAAAAGTCTCTCGTTAAATTTAAACACTATAACCCATGGCCATGCGATAGCTCGTCCTCGTCGTTCTATTGTACAGTTTTGAAAATACGTCCAACGTATATAAGCTGAAAAAATGCAGTGCCTAAAATCCCACCTACATAATCTGATATTCTACAAACTTATATTAGTCGATACTTTTCCAATTGGCATTATAATAAAATTAAAATTTTCATCGCCATGCACACAATAGCATTTTCGATATTCCCATTTCGGTTCGGAGTAATAAAAATCAATAGTACAGCGGCGTCGTCATTGGTGCAGCAGGAAAAAGTCGGTGACGATTGCGCGACACGCTAATCTCGACCTTTACGAATTTATTGTGTGTGTGTGTGAGTGTGAGCTTACCAAATACAAGCGAGCCAATGGGCGACGAGCATGTAGAAGCACAAAAGGAGTATCAGCATCGCCGCGCCGTACTCGAGGTATCTGTCGAGCTTGCGAACGACTCTGCCGAGCCTTAATAGCCTAACGACCTTTAGGGCCGAGAACAGACTGCCGATTCCGTCCTCGTCGTGGTCGAAGGCGTTGAACACATCGTAGGGCAGGCAGCTTAGAAGGTCAATTATAAACCAGGACTTTAGGTAGTTCATTCTTATCACCTGTGTCATGCAGACCATCATTACGTTATTCTTATCATGTCGCTTTAGTTTTTTTTTGTGCAACTGAGAAAACGATGGGAGAAGAAGACCGTAAGGGGAATTTTGTGATCGCGTACGAAAAGAATTCCACTTGAGAAAATAATGAACGATCTTTTTACGAGGATCGCCACGGAGAAGAAGGAAATTACTTTGCTTCCTGATGTTTTCCTTATTTTCTTTTAAAGAAATTCTTCTAGGTATGTATTTTTAGAGGGGATTACTTGGATGGCAAACCGATCGTTTTCTCTGTGCAGAGTTATATCACATTGTGCACAACATATGAAATGTGCTCGCGCCCAAGTCAGATAGAAGTTTTCTGGATTAAGATTCAAATTAAATATTCCACCTTTTGATTTCGAGGATCAGGAATAACAGCGAGCTTCGACAAAAGTTGTAAAAAATATCTTTTCCATTCCTGGAATCGACCGCGATATAAATTACAAAACATTTTATCGTTATTTATTTTATTTGAATCATTTTCAATGTATTACAAAAAATTAAATATATTGTACAAAAAATTAAATAAATCTTTATATGCCGCTTCGCTAACCACTGGTATTCACGAAATTTTGCCGGATCGCGCTCTTTTATTTACTTCGTATACAGAGGAGTTTCTAAAATTCTCAGCTGCGGTGCTACAATTTACAGTTAAAGAATTTGCATTTTATCCTCTCTGCGTTTAAACTTTGGACCCTTTAATAAACTACAGCGAATTCCCCAAGTAACCAGCGTTAAAGTATCGTAAAAAATGCTCTGCACTCCTCCCCTGAAGCCCCGATTAAATATAAAAAAAAAGTAGGTGTGACCTTAGGATCAGAGACGACTTCTCCGCCGGCGCCGACGAAAGTCGTGTGGAAGTTTAGAACGATGTCGATGAAGAAGATGACGTCGACTATGGTGTCGACCACGAGGAGGAACACATCCTCGCTGGTCTTGTTCTTGAAGGCGACATTGTACGGCACCATTATCGCCGTGTAGAACGTGAGGCAGAGGATTATCCAGTCCCAGATGGCCTTGAAGGCGCAATAGTGCAGGAGTATGTGCGGCGGGGTCTTGGGCGCCTCCTGCCTGTACTGCGGCATCACGTCCCCGCTCAAGGACATCATCTGTATAACGTCGAACGCCCATTAGTTTTTTCAGAGATGTGCCTACGTTGACGCGCTTCGAATAGAGCGATATATCCTTCCCGGAAGGATTTGCTTTCTATTGCTCTGGGATTCGTCTTGAAAAGTTTCTGTCAAAATTACTTTTTTAACCAGGTTCGCTTTTAATTCGTTATGTTTCTGCGCAGTTTTGTATGTAAATAAGTGTAAATTTCGTCACAGTAACAAAATAGTGGCCAACACACTATTTCACCGTTTTTACGGCATGAGAAACTTGGAAAGAGTTTTAAAAGAATTTTTCATTTACTAATTAGCATACAGCGCAAACACGTTAAAAAAATTGGATGGTTCACTTTAATTCACTTAAATTTTGCTCTTACAAAATAAAGTAAGTGCCTGCTATAAATTCGTATTTAACGTGAACAATAGGAAACTTGTTGATGATTATTTTACTTCATATTTTGATAGCTCACATGTGTTAGCAGCAGATAGAAAATTAAGTACGTTCTGATTATTATTATATTCTCTACCTAATTCATTTTCCTATGTCATACAAATTCCCCATTTCGTTATACTATGCGTATTAAACTATACTATACGTATTAAACTGAATAGAGGCATATTACTTTATGATCCCCCGATACAAATTCAAGTTAGAATAGCAAAATCCGTATTAGATCATAGTAATCTGAATTTGATCCAAAGTCATCTCTTGTACTAATGCAGTTATATCCCTGAGCAAATAAATCCTCCGGGACTTTTGGATTATATACACTGAGATCCGGAAGAAATTTATTTAACTGATTTAAGGATGATTTAAATATTTTTTTCAGTCTCGAGTTACGAATTATAAGCGCTGTACTGTATTTTTTACTGAATTTATTTATTAATCTTTGACGATTCATGAAAAATTAAATGTTATCTTTTAAAAATAAATATATTTGGTCCCAAAGTTATATCGGGATCAAGAATCAAAGTGTACTTGATATATAATGATATTTTTCAGAAATATCACATCAAAGCATGTGTGATATTGATTATAACGATTGGCGATTTACGTTTTCATCGAAAATGTTGTTTCCTTTAATTCGTTTAACTATACACTCTCTAAAAATTGAAGCTTCGACATTGCTATTTGTCCAAGCTAATAGAAGTGAGTAAAGACTCAAAGAACAAGTGATCCCCAGGATATCAACAACGAAACATGTCCCTTATCAACGTCTCGCCAGATATAATATGATGTATACTGGGAAAGTGCGAATTACTCACATGGCCAAGGTGGGACTGTTTTGCGGCGACGGGAATGGCCGAGTCTTTGAGGGCAGGCAGGTGCGAGCTGAACTGCGACACGAGGACGGACCTCGACCTCGTGACCGATCTCGCGAGCTTGGCGAACTTGGAGAGTCCGCCCTTGGTGTCGTCGGTCTCGATCGGCTGCTTGAGGGCGGTGATGTCGCGGAAGGTGAGGAGGAACAGGACGACGAGGTCCCGCTCGTTCTTGATCGGCGCGATCTGCAGCAGGAGCCATAGTGGCGTTTCTGACGGATCGCCGCCGTCCCGCCGCATCACCAGCACCGGATAGCCACGCGCGAGAGAACGAGCGAGAAGAAAGAAGGGAGAAAAGAGAGAGACTCCGTTAGTGGTCATCTGGATTGTCTATTGCTTTGGCGCACGGAGGGAAGATTCGGCACTCGAGCGTTTAACCGGTTTTTCTTTTTTTTTTTTTTCGTTTCTGTGCAGATACTATACGCAGGTATCTCGACTGTCGAAGGTTTTTTTGCGGATCGAGTGAAAATCTTTGCGAGTGGCTGTGTTTGCGGGGTATATTATTATAAAGCTCGTAAAGTTTCGAGATGTTATGTTTTGCAGAATTTTTTTACTCGATCCGGAACCTCGACTCGGTCTTAACGTGAATTGGTCAAGTAAATTTACTCTATTTTACAAGTATGTGCAAGATTTAAGCCAATTAAGGGGATGCCCGAGTCGCCTGTTTTACCGGCATCCAAGCTTTTCAAACTTTTCTCTTTAACAAATTAACCAATTGACTTGAAACTTTAAGAGATGATGGAATGATCGTAAATGAAGCGCGTTCTCATTTCATCCAAGAGTACGGCGTGATTCTGACTTTGCAATTATGTTTCAAACAAAAAAAATTACGTAATTTATCGGTAATTCCTGGGCTGAGCGCGCTTCATTTATGATCACTCTGTCATGTCCAATAGTTTCAAGTCAATTGGTTAATTTGTTAAAGAGAAAAGTTTGAAAAACCTTGTGATTATTTCGATGTTGTAAGGGCGGGAAATTAAAAATTTTAGTGACTCCGACGTCCCCTTAAGTATGCTTATCACCTCATGTGAATAATTAAAACTCGAAATTAAGTTTTTCGAGGACTTTGCCAGACTGCTCTTACGACTTTTCTTCGTAATTCAAACAGCACAAGTTAACTGTAAATGGAATCGTAATAGTTGTTGGCATTCTTTAAAGGCAATGTAAATGGAATCGTTAGATGTTATCATTCAGAGAAAAGCAGTAATAGGATTTTGGTTCTGCTTTTCGCGAAAGCAAACGAACCAACTGTAACAAAGCGCAATTCATTTTAAGACCATTACCCCTATGATTCCATATTAAATGCACAGACAATTCAGCCATAAGCGGCACTTGTGTTGCGTGTACTTTAAAATTCGAAACGATACTACTTATTGATTTTTCTAGGCATGCGCTCAAATTGTTTTGCATGTACACCGTCGGGCTGCGGTTGCAGTTATCTTTGCCACGAGATCGCGGCTCATTTCGAATGCTGAATTTTCTCCGTGGCGCGCATATGACGTTGGGAATAATTAATCAAATTTCAAATACAAATTAACATACTTTACTAGTTAATGTATTTACATCAGACTTGTAAGAGGTCTAGTTATGCATATAAGTACGTAATATATTTGTTATTAAAAAGGTTGGAAGCAAAATGCAGGAAATAAATAGAAAAAAAAAAATAAAATATAATATACGTGCTTAATTAGAATCGAGCATAAATATATGTACACTTTTTTTTTATTTAATTTTGTATACAATATATATATATAATGGTATTTTACAAGCGTCAAAACGCGACGATAATCGTCGACTTCTAGCCGCATTTTGACGGATCTATAACTATAATAACTAAAGGGAAGAAATGTAATGTTAAGTAACATTTTATAATTCTGAGGTTATGGTAAGCTTGATTTAATAGACATTGTTTTTATTGGAAAGTTTGTAACGCGACCAACGCGTAATAACACCGTTAAACGACGCAGCGAATATAATTGAGCGTATTCCACTTTTACATATAGTTTTGCGCTCGGATAATTACAAAAGCCGGCCATGTAAATATTAATCAACCGTGTATGTAAATTTGTGCATTGTTATTGTTATTTCCTCCGTTTTGCCAAATGAATAATTATATTTTCGTAATCACAATTACCAGCCGTATACTAATTTTCTCGATACGTATAAAATGCTCAACTGTCGTCAAATTAAAATCGCTATGTAAGCCGTAACGCCATAAAAAAAAACAAAAAAAATAGTCCCAGCTAACAAAGCCTTATAATACATAAGTGTATAAGATTATAAAACAAGATATATTTCCCATCGGCAAAGTTGCGTCGTTGCCTTTGTCAAGGAATATATATCCTTAGACTTACCATAGCCTCGGTTAATGTAACAAAGTTATGATCAAAATTACAGTCTCTGTCATAACGAATCTATACAGAATAATTACAGTGTGAGAAAATGCTGAAAGGATATCTAACGATAGATATAGTAATATAATAATGATGATAATAATAATAATAATAATAACGGAAGAGAAAAATAGAGGGTGGATGAGCGAGTGACGGGAGGAGTGTGGCAATGCGTGTGAGAAGCTGAGGCAAAGAAACAAAATAAAAGAAGTGATAATCCAAAGGACGATGAAAACGATGCGCGATGCGCGTATAATTCCATTCCCCGAGTTTCTGAATGAAAGAAAATTCGTGCGCGAGCTATGATATTACCTTTGAAGGAGAAAGACAGAGAGAGAGAGAGAGAGAGAGAGAGAGAGAGAGGGAGAGAGAGTAAAAGAGCGAAGAAAAAAAAATATTCGACCTACTTTCCGTTCGTGAACTTTGCCTCGGTTCTCTTCCGCCGCGGCAAAAGGAGAAAACCCGATGCACTTTTAAAACACAGTCGCTTCTCTCTCTCTCTCACACACTCTCTCTCTCTCTCTCTCTCTCTCTCTCGCATTGAATCCCAAAGTTTTATTGACAACCGACGTAGACTGACTGCCACACGTGTGCGTATGTATGTATACAAGACGATTCGCATATACACTTGCATTAAACTCTTCGTTCCGTGGGAATATTCGCGACGTACTGGAAAATTCGGCGCGTATACCTGCAAAATCGAATTTAAGTTATAAATCGGAGGTGTGTATATCTACGCGCGGCGTACGAAAAAAGTTGTTTCTGGTTTGGCAGCATTGGGAAAAAATTTCGAATACCTCGGATTCTTTGGCGCGGGATTTTTTTTTTTTTTTCTAGTACGGCAGCACATGTACACTCGAATACCAATTTCTATGCAAATGCGAGTGTAAAGGAAAATGTTTATTTATACACGATTAAAGCGATCTCTTGTTTCGAGTTGGCACCGAACCACTTGTGAATTCAACGTTAGCCGCGCCACAAAGAGAGAACGTTCAACTATATTTGTATACTTGTGAAAAATTCGCGGTTTTAAAAACGAATTAGTCGGATAAGTTATATATCGATTCGCATCACTTTAAGATGCAAGAACGGTTACCGGATCGATCCTTCCGTTTGTAGCTCTATATACGTACAATTCCTGAGTGCGGTTTTAAAATTTTTATGAACACCGCCAGCCGATTATCCGATGGCCGATCGATAATTTCCGAGGCATTCACCTCGCTTTCTCCTATATATATACATATATAGGATCACCAATATATGCACCAATCGAAGCTCTAAATTTGCGCGAGCCGCGCGCGACACTTCCCCTCTCCTCATATCGACGGCAAATCTATTTCGAGATCGCGCTTTAATTAATTTCGTGCTCGCGCTTTTCACCGAGCGCAAAGTTAATTTTTCACATCCATAGAGAGAGAGAGAGAGAGAGAGAGAGAGAGAGAAGGAAAAGAAACGGCGTTACAGTCGCGGGGCCAAAGTTCAAAGAAAAATCACGCGCGACCGAAGCTGCTTGTTGAGCCTTGACGAGGCCTCCTTTTTTCTTAATTAAAAAATTCTCACGTTACCTGCGGTGTATGTGTGTACAACAACGAGGCGCGGGACGGAAATGAATGCAAAAAATTCTGATTCATCGGTATATGCGAAAGGGTTGGAAAAACGCGAGGCGGAAAAATGAGAAGTGAAAGCAGAGAGCGCGAAGGGAGATAGAGAGAAAAAATGAGTGTTCGATGCAGCGGCAGCGGCGGCGGCGGTGCGGGGAAAAAAGGAAGAGGAGATGAGCGAAGCGGAAGGGAATAGATTTTTTGTGGTTCGCGTGTCTGTGTGTATGTCGTATTTAATTAAAATTAATTATGGAGATATTATTTAAATGCGTTTTTATTTGCGAGAGCGATGAGAGAAACCGTTGGTCGAGAGTGAACGTTTCGAAACTAGAAAAAAAAAAAACAAGTAAATTGCTCGTTTACGCGTTATTCGTGCCCCCTTTTTCCCCCAGTCTATAGGTATTGTAAATCTCAGTTTAATTGCCTCTTCGGTGCTTCGGGCTGAAAATAGCCGCTGGAGTCAATCTTTGTCCAACTGAAAATTTCAGCTCCGAAACTCTATAGTTTTGTTTCTCGTAACAAATAAAACTTTACAATTGTCATAGTGTTCTTATTTTGGTAAAAGAAAGTAATATATATATATATATATA
>UELV01080347.1:0-27702 GCA_900490015.1 Megastigmus stigmatizans
GTACAATTACCTGTAACTCTAGAAAAACTTAGTATTTTCCAGATCTGAGAAGTTCATTTTGAATTTCAAGAACAGCGCGTAAGTTCTCATGAGAACTTTCATTTACAAAGAGTATTTTTCAGTGCTGCTAACAAATACGTTGCTCGTTCACACGAAAAAAATAATTGTGCTTCAAAAGATATTGATGAAAAATAATCTCGAGTTTAAGTGTGAGTTACATAGAAAATTGTATAGATAAGCATTCTTGCAGATAATTTTTTCGCGTAAATGATACGTCGATTGTTTCAGTCCACGCAATTACATTGAAAATTTACATCGTAGAAATATTGTTTTGTGAATAGAATTAAATCATTATGTTTGACAAGTAATATTGTGGATTTGAATAGACACAATAAGTGAAACGCAGAAGCCTGCATGATCGTTTACGTTTTCATTCATTACAACATAATTTTGTTATATATGCTCTCTCACTCTCTCTTTCTCTCTCTCTCTCTCTCTCTCTCTCTCTCTCTCTCTCTCTCTCTCTCTCTCTCTCTCTCTTCCTTTTCGTCCTGATTTCCAAAACAACAAATTACAACGTAGTTCGCAGTTCGACCACTATGCAACGCTATCTTGGGTATCAACTCAAACGACTTGTGTCGATTCGCCAGATTTGGTACCCCGTCATTGGCTGGCTTAGCTTGCCAACCTCGAGTAAACGGAATAATGTAACACGCTCTTATGGTACAGTATTTCGGTCGACGAAAGAAAAGCGATGCACTCTTGCCCTGTGTACATTTCTTGTAAAGTAAAAGCCCCAATTATCGATCGGTACAAGATTAACCAATTCAGTCTTAAA
Source organism: Megastigmus stigmatizans (assembly GCA_900490015.1). Taxonomy (NCBI): domain Eukaryota; kingdom Metazoa; phylum Arthropoda; class Insecta; order Hymenoptera; family Megastigmidae; genus Megastigmus; species Megastigmus stigmatizans. Next base: position 839 of record UELV01080347.1, read on the forward strand.
TCTTCAATTTGATTATTTATAAAGTCAAATGAAAAATTATCTACAGTTTTAATAGTTTCACGGTTTAGTACAATGCACGCTGCAATGGATAAAATCATTACATTGAGACACTCTCGAGTGTGTGTTGAGTAGCTTACAGACTAGACGCTTGGTCGATAACGCGAACATAGGAAGATTACTTATATAGCTACGTACTGAAATTAATTTAAGCATTTTAATAAATTCTGCATTAATGAAAGCTTTTTTATATATCCATCATTAGCATTTAATAGTATTAATTCACAAGTATTAAAATTTAATAATAAATAATAAGTTTTCTTAATAATAGGGACTAGTTGGTTAAAATTTAATTTCACTCGAAGTTATATCAGAATGGTAATTTTATGAACAGAAAGTTAAGATGCAATAAATATCGTATTTGAAAGTCTCAGAACTTTATCAATCTATAAAAGCTTCGGTTGCTAAAATAAAAATATTCAAAAATTAATTTTTCAAAAAAAAAATCTAGAAGTAATTTTGATTATTTAATTCATGTTTGCTTATAATTAAGCATGAGTTGAAGTAGAGAATTTATAGAATGGTCAACTAATTTTAATTGCATGGACTTAAGATCTGATAAATTGCAAGTATGAATATATAATAATGAATCAGTTTACTTTACAAACATACTTTAGTGACATCATATAAAAATTTATTAACAATGAAGTATTACCAAATTTAACTGCCTTGTCCCCAAGTAAATGAAGAAATAATAAAAGTTTCATTTATGAACATTACGTAAATATTTAATTATTTAAATTACAACAATTATTAAAAGAAATCTTTCGAATATAGTTTTTTCATTACTACCGTTCGAACATCAGAGCTTTTCCGATACTAGTGCATTTACTTTACTCTCTTTCAACCATTCACTCGTATACATTTTATTTCATTAGCAAATTAAAGTCTCAATTGTTGATACTGCCAGACTTTTGTTTCAACTATGCAACAATTGCAAATAGCCGATTATCATTATTTGAAAACATTTTTGACACAATCTTTTTTTGGCCATTAATACGAGTTACATTTTTCTTTAGACCTTGTGCTTGTACTACACCATTGTATTATTTTTTTTTTCAATTTTGTATTCTGGATATACAATATGTACTTTCAACATTCTGATTCTATGCTTAACGATGCCGCAATTCTTTCGTCTTCCGCAATCTATCGTCGAGATTGCCCATCGCGTGCGCGATCCCGATGTTCGACTTTTGATTAACTTTTTTTACACGACTTGTTAGCGTGGATGCTTAGTATCAAATCGAATATTTTTCATTAAAAATTTGTTGCAGAATTGATACCTGCAGAATCTTTAATGAATCTATCAATAGGTATAGACCCATACGTACGATGGACAAAATCATTGTAATATTTAATAATATCTGTGATCGATTTCTGTGTATATGTCGGTGACCAGAAGGAGACAGGGCATATAAACTAATATGTAGTAAGTATATCCGAGATGGCAAAAGTAAAGTACGTAGAAAGCTATAAATGTGCGAAGACAAAAATTGGAACGCTGCAGTGAAACAGTGAACAGATTAGAAAGTATAACAATAAATATGTATGCAAGATACAAGATCATTTAACTTTTCATCATAGTTCATAACTTTTCTAGAAATTGTAACATAGCAAGTGCCTACGCATTCTAACACAATTGGTATTAGATTTTTCAACCACCAACAAAACTCTTTTCTAATAAATCATTTAATTAGCTTTAATTTTAATCAACATTGATAATTTGTACATCAGAACCCATTTTTATATCGGGTAGAAAAGCATCTCCCATTAATAAAACTTTGATAGGGTTTTTCTTCTAGAACTATAAATCGTTATATAATTTTTGGGACCCGATTGCCTGAAAATTTATACTTATTTTCATGTTTCGATTTTTATTTATTTGAAAGATATCCTTGATTACACAAGTATGCATGATCTTGCGTTCTGAAAAATAATTATGATTTACTTTATAACTTGTGGTGATGAATGCGAGTCTGGCTGTAGTATAGCAATGTTGTCAGGTTTTCAAGATATCCTAATTTCGAAGTACAAAAGTTATAAGTTATATTGGACACAAAAGAAAATTTACTGTTGTTCATTTTAAACATTCCAGTAATTTTAATTTAGTACAAATATTTAATAATTAAATTTATCCCAAACTGATCAGATTTATTTTTCAATTGAACGAGAATATTTAGATAGCAAATAATGATGAACGGCTATATAAAGAGCGAAGTTTTAAACTCTAACTATTATTATATTTCATCAGCTCCATGCGATTCACAAGATAAAAAAGAGATAAAAATGACATTAAAGTCAGTAAAAATGCAGAATAGGGAGAACCACAGATCGTAAAACTACAAAGATAGCAGCGATGGCAATAAAGACGTTAAATAGACTAATTTTTAACGTCGATAGTTCGCGATTTTGTATCAAAAGACTGCTGATGCTGACTGTCCATTTCGTTTTATTGAAAGAGGTTGAAATGTGGGTCGATGCTATACAGATGAACAGGTACAGGTTCTATCTCCGTCCAGCAGCGAAAAGTTTTAAGGGTCACCTACTCCTATCAAACGGTATCTGAGCTGGCAATGTTAATACTCGTTGAAGTCATCACAATTGATCTGCTCTTCCGGAAGCGCAAAAACATCTTCGATCGAAGCACACGGATGGATAAAGTATATTATAATAAAGCTTGTAATTTAAGCATGTTTCGCTTGAGGTCAATATGTGTATACTCGTTGATCTACATAAATTACTATAGTGATAGATTGGAGAGTCCTGAAGAGTCTAAGCCATGTAATCATGTCTAAATAATGCTAACAAGGTTCAGGGGTGAAGTTGTACCAGAACATTAAGATTTAATGATTTTATTAAAGAAGGGTCTCTATGATTCAGAAGTTTGGAAATTTTCCTCAATTCCGTTGTGGTCAAGGGAGGTACCATTAAACAAATTTTTGAAGACACGAACTACTGTCTAATTTATTGATTCAAGACACTAACCTAACCTTGCACAAATCCAATTAACATATAGGCAAAATTCAAAACATTTCATGCGGATCATCTTTCGTTGGGTAAACATGTAATGCAATCTCGAGTATATATTACATATTATTAGATAGACAGACTAACAGATAGAAAACACATTTGGATCACTTTTGATTTAAAACTTTAACATCAGCAAAACTTCATTGTGCAGATTTCCAATTTCCTTAACTGACTGTATCATCTTCAAATGTTGTCTATTTGATGAGTAAACTGTTTAAATTTGCCTTCGTTATAGCTCGATCATGTTTGAATCTCTTGCTTAGGGGCTTATAAGATTATTGAGTTTTCAACTATTAGGTTTAAGATTATTGGATTTTGCGATCTTGGGTCTAAGATAATAACATTTTCAATACTTCTTCATCCCCTTCATCGCTCTTTTATCAGTATCATTTATAGGCTTGCTCTCAAGACTGTCCAATATTAGAATTTCTCGGTGTTAGAAAATTATCTAAAAACAATTGGAAATTAATTGTGAAGTACAAAAGCATTACGATATTAGCCTGAAGCATGACCATTAATGGTAATCTTTTGCACTTTGATATTATAACCGTTAAGATTATGATTACAATCGAAGGGTGCGGTAGCGCCCCGACGACAAGTATTATTCGACAATACATTTGTTGTGGTAACAGCGATCATTTTATCTGTCAACTGTTATCTATTATGTATACTATCATGAATACACATCATGAAGTAAATAAATGAAAACGTTCTCCTTGTTCTGGGCCTTTCACTGAAATGTATATGCTGTAAATCTTTTTCTCTTTCTCCTGTAGATTTCAATGATGGTTCGTATTTCTTGAATATCGTTTTTCCAAATTCAGGGGACAGCTTTGAATGATTTATCGGTTGGAGTAACGGATCTTTCTATTACGGATTCTTGAGTAACTGGAATGCTGCCGAATAATTTAAAAACACGGGGAGAATCCACGAGCTTGCCAACTTGCGTGCCCATGCTTGAATGGAGGATCTGAAGGCCTAGGGCCGTGCGTATAGTGAGCTTAAACTCATTATTCACTAGACCTATCGTCACTTTATTAATGAGTAACGATTACACAAGTCTTTAATTTGTAGTTTCCGTTCGCGAAAATATTACTTATCAAAATTCTGTGATTGATATATTACAATTATGTTAAATTCTTTGTCGTTTGCTACCCTTTGAATAATCATCTCTTGTAATTCGATCACACTGATTGAATATTTTTGTAAGATTAAGATATCTCGAAAACCTGATGTGACATTTTCTACAAACAGATTAAGATTTAGCATGCAAAATCGCTGTTTTTGCAGAAAATCATTACTGTTCTTCAGAATACAAAGTAAAGATAAAGTATTGCAGACCTGTGTTATTAAAATGAAATGAATTGATGGAAGAAAAAGTAATAATTAAAAATATCGATAGGACACATCCAATGAAATGTGAGAGCGAAATAAAGATGTGCAAAATAGATTAATCAACATTCCATTCGTTATAATTATTGTTCAGGAAATGATATGCATGAATATATACATACAGAGTGTAACGGGATAACCGCCAATAACAATGACGAGAGTATTAATTAAAATTAATTACCATGATTATAAAAGATAATAAATATATTAACGCTACAATTAATAATGACATCAATTTTGTTATTATAATACTAACGATTATTTGAATAAAAATGTAAAATAATAATAAAAAAAGTTTACATTTTAATCGTCTTTAGTCAATATTTTTGTGAACGAATCTTAGATGGCGTTTATAATCAAGTACAGGCTACAAATAGAATTGATTAAGTTTATACTGTAAATAACACTAGTTTTTCTGACTTTTACTGTTTGACTGTAATTTTAAATATGTACTTTAAATAACACTGCCTGAAGTTGTTTCGACACTTTTTAAAACTGCAGTCGTATTGTTTTCCCGACTTTTACTGTTTGACTGTAATTTTAAATATAAGTAAGATTTGATAAAATTCATCCGTTATAGATTCTTTTAATTAATACAGGAAATAAAGTATAAGCCGATTTAATATTAAGTAATGCCTAAAATTTTCATAATGTCTAGAGGTATATAGGGTTTTTTGAAAAATTATTCAAATATAATTATTTTAGAATTGACTTTTAATAAATATTTTAATTTCGAATAAAACTGTAATGATTTCGATTTTTAAAAATTTAAACTATATTTACTATATTAACTTTTATTAGTTTCTTACATAGAATTGCTTCAAAAAATTGTCAGAAAAATTTTACACCACTAAATACAATACAATTTTTCTAAAGTGATTCATTTAAGTTTAAAACGTATGATAAAAATACGATGTCTAAGTCACAAGTTTTCTTTATTTTCTATTTATATTTTATCATTTCATCGATGCAAGATCTTATTTTATTCATCTTAACTTTACTCGACCTCTTGCACTGCAATGTTTCTCATCTCGTACGAAATATATGAGACTCTATATTCTCTCGTTCAATATATTTTTGCTTACCAACATTGGATAAAATTATAAATAACTGAAAACAAGGTTAAACTCGGTAGCAAACATGGAACAGTTAAAATTTTTTATGATAAGATGTACTTAACAATATTAATAACAATATTAAAAAAAAAGAGAATCTTTTGCACTTTGAATTGTCTATTTTTAAAATTTTTGTACCCTATCGTCAAACGAAATCACGGGTATTTCGTAAATTATAAAACTGTTATGGGCGTTCTTCGTCAAATCGATATTCTCTAATTTTTCTAAACCTGATGTATAGAAACTAATTTTGATGGATTTTAATGATATTTAAAGAGTTAAAAATTGAATTATTTAATTTCAAAGTTTGTGATATTGACCTGAAAAGTCTATGATAATTTTAAGATATACTTAAATGATATAAATATAACAGTTAATACAAAAGTATGTTGCATCTTTTAACATTATTACAATTTTTAAACTACTTTCTTACAATTTGATATTATGTGTATTTTACTAATAATTATGCAATTTAATGATAAAATAGAAAAACTTCTTGATCGTACGAGTCGAAGAACGTCCTTAAAACTAAAATTATTTTTTTTTTAATAATTTTAAAGATTTTGCAATGTCAAGGGGCTCTATAAAATTTTATATTGGATCGAGTGTGTCTATGTATGTAGGATTATGTGAGAGAACGGGTGTGCGTTCGTGCGTGCGGGTGTGCGTATGTGTATGTATACAATTATAATTATTAATCAGTTGATAGCAGTAACTATTAGTATATAATTATAATAAATAATTAATTTTGTGGAAGCCAAGTGCCCAAGAAAATAATTCGAGGCATCTTGGGAGAAGCACATGAATATATATGTTCTGTAAAGCTGCATATGAATGATTCCCAATAAATATAAAGGAAAATGAGTAATTTTTTAAATGAAAATTCAGGGATTTCTATAAACACATGTGTTATTTATATCATCTTGCGAAAAAAAAGATAAATAAACAGCTGAATTATAGCACAGGTGTTTTGGTTATATTGCATTATATATCTATATATCCTTCAGTCTTACATTCAGTCTTACTACAACAATGGCAAATAATACAGACAGGTCATACTAAGATATCCTTCAATGTATCAGAAATACTTATACAGAAATCAGACCTACTTGTTGGATTATTTATTATGAGCTGCACGTATACTTGATAATGCTTTTCTTAAGCTGACAATAGAACATTGTTATTTTCTATATGCTTAGCAAAGATGATAATAAAAGAGTTATAATATATATGTAAGTGTAAAATATAATATAGTGATTGATTCAGTGAATTCTGTTCAGTAATTTCACTACTTCATCTTATTCATTCAATAAAATTGAGTACTAAAAATAAATAAAAGTGTATAAATTTACAGTCTTTAAGCTTCCTCAAAATTAATCATTTATTCTAACTGAGTATTTGCATAAGGAACCAAAATGCATTGTTTTATATACATTGAATAGAAAGATTTATTAATAAATATTTTAAGAATTAAATGCATTTTTATAAATTTTTTGTAATGTACAGATAGATAGATATAGATATATCTCTTACTTAAAATGACTTAAATATTGTCAGAATAATAACTCACCAAAATCAGATTTTGAAATAATTATTCCTGATTAGTTGATGATTTATTGTGAAATAAAGTGATATCCAAAGATCTGTAAGTTAATCGTTAAAAAAGAATTAAAAAAATGTTTTAAATTATGCTCTAAATATCAAATCTGAAAATAGCATAACACTTTTTGGATGTTTCCACGAATAAATGAGAAATCAAATACGATACAACCTAAAAGTGTAAGTCAGAGCTTCTCAGAGGATGACATAGAGGCAAAGTGATTGACTTTTTATATTATCGCTGGAAAATTCGCGAACGTGGCAACAAATTGGTATAGCGGTAGAATTGATTCGTCACTCAATCAATAATTCATTCTACTAAAAAGAATGGAAATTGAGAGTACTAGAAAAGCGTGTAGTATAAGCCCAAGTGACGGTATCACCTATATGAGTTTTGAGTTCCTGTTTAAGTTTATAGGGGTTGGACTTTAGAGTATACTGGGAGTATAAGTTATAAGTTGCATAAATTCATGACCTTGCACATCTATGAATTGGTAATTTGACAATTTTTAAAAAGGATGTATGTCTTGGGTATCTAAATATTGTGTACGGACGATCAAAAAGATGTTGTTAAGGGGACAACTATTACTATGCTATAAGTATCATTGTTAATATATATATATATATATAAAATATTAAAAAGAAATTTAGTGTCTCTAAACTAAATGAATGAACTTTGCCGACATCGTCATTTTTGACATCTTTGACCACACTTATCTCCAAATTCTGACTCGATGGATGAATTCAGTAGATTGCAAATTCAGCTCAAAAGATTTCCTGAAAATTACTTCAGTTACTCTAGCATATTTTTTAAATTCTCTGTTATGCAAGTCTATTTTTAGTTACATAATATTATTAGCCTTAATGCGGTTGAGTAAGTTTAATTGAGATAATAGTTTTAATTGGCCTAAAAATAGTACTCAATTATAGTTTTATCAAAAATATTTAATCATGCGTGTTTAAATATTTAAATTTACTCACTCAGATTCAGTCAAAGTATTGGAATATTCAAATAATGATAAAGGATTTTTTGTTTTAAATATCTTGATCGAGACATATTTCAATTATTTAGTCAATATTCTACTTTTTATCATCCCTTTTCCGATAAAAAAATTTTTCTAAAAACGAAAAATCGACAGATATCCATGCTTTTTCAGAAAGCTATTTTAAGATACTGTCTTATTTAGAAACTATTTATTTTACTCGGAACAAAGTCTTTTACGAAAATTTCAAATGAGCTCGAATCGAACTTTTGCACATCTCTATACGAGCTTTTGTTCCTGTCTCCTCGTATTCTGCACACACATTGTACAGTTTCTAAACCTGTTAGCTTCAATAGACTTTAAACACTGTACTTTAATTATAGGATTTGTATTATAGCAGCGATAATGCCAATTGACTGACTCAACTATTCGCTAAGAAATTGCCACCATTTAAAAATTCGTTTTTCTCATTTACTTTGCATTCGTAACGATAGAATCTTTTGGACGGTTATTTTGTTACCTCTGTGAGTGAATATATAGGTATATGACTGACGAATAACCTTAGATATTCCGAGCGATATGCGTTGTATTGTCAAAGTAATATAGTATAATATAAGTATGTTAAGAAGCAAAAAATAAAATACATGAAGCAACACAGATGGAAAGTAAAGTGTTTGCTTTATATTCAGTGCGGATCGTCTTCCTTTTTGTTTTCTAAAAATGTCCGAGAATGCGTCCGCTTCATCGTTTATAAATTTCTTCGTATATCGCGATCATCATACGTCTGTTCATTTTGCGATCGTAAAAGATTTATATGTAAATAAAGCTAAGCTCTCTTCTTTTATTTTATGTTTGTATTATATATATAAGAGTCTTCGAGTCTTATTAAGTGTGTGCTGTAGAAATAGGGTCATAGCTGCCTTGTATACCTGATCCTTCCTCCTAGGCGATCTGCTCGACCGTTTTTGGTGTTGCCTGCATATGGATTTTTGGCATTCAAGTTGAATCTACATGCAGTTGACGTTGCGGCAGATGTTGATTATTGATGACGATGAAGGTGTGATAGCAAAGATGACGATGACGACAGCAAAGGGTATGATGATGATGATGATGATGACGGTGATGATTAACGGTCAAGATGACAATGTTAGTAAAAGAATGTATCTTATTTTGTTCATCGATAAAGGATGGATGCGGGCTGTCATCCTATTATAAGAAGTACTAATTCTTATCACCTACACATCCAAAGCAGCTCATTCCACACATTCGCATTATTTTGTTCTTTCTCTTATTTTGTTCCCTCGTTCGAACCTTCATCGGCTTAGCAAAGTAGTATAGTTTGCGTGAGGTGTGATATTGTTTCATCAGAGATTCTTTTTCTTTTTTCTTTCTTTCTTTTCTTTTCTTTTCTTTTTTGTTAAGTTTCATTTTATTTGTTTCTAAAAGTATCTCGCATGAGAAGGGTTTGTTTTTTTTGCTTTGTTCTTTTTGTTAAACCACGTTTTCGTTCTATATTGCATGGTCGCTGCGAATGAACTTCTCGCTCTCTATTTAACATGTCTTGGATTTAACATGCTTTAAACACAGACAGGTATATATATGCAAATGTTGTATATAACAATATACGGAGTAAAGTATAGTAGAGATAGGTTTTTAGTAAGTACTATATATAGGCATGCATCATTGTATTAGTTGTTCCTTGCACAGTTTGAAAGATTCTTCCATTTATGGTGTGTGATGTAAAAACATTCAGTCTTTCGATCGATCGAAGTGTTTACGGGGGAAACATTATTATAATTCGTATATGTAACGTCATAATTTACATCTTGAGTTTTAGTGAATCATCAGCAGGTCTATAGAGATATACATCGCAAGGAATCAAATGCCACGCGAATGCAATGTTTTACTATGAATATTGTAAGGTTTTAAAAATACGAAGCATCTGTACACGTAAAAAAGTAATTTGCTCTCCATGGCTTTCATAATCTCACCAAACTATTTTGTGGCACAGACAAATTAGCTTGCGAAGTTTCGAAACTTTAATTTGGTTGTCCGCTAGTGCAGCTCGTACATGTTCGTACATATGCACTTGTAACCAGTAAACTAATAGTAACTGTCGGAATTATTCAAAGATCTCGCTTTTGTTGAGATATTATTGTTTGTTGTACAAGTTTAGAGTATTTAATTTTGCTCACATTTAACGAATACCGAGTCATTGTATATATCGCTTGCAAAATCCAGCATTCACTGACCAAAGTTTCGAGAGTGCACCGGTAATTTAACAACGATTGGCAATTACCCAAGTTGTTCGGTCTACTCGAAAACTTAATTATCAACTTGCACGTGAACATTATCACAATGGACAAATTACTTTTTTCGTTGTACCAATTATTTATTATACTTCAATTATAAGCTTAATAAAAACAAGTAGTCAGAAAATATGTATAATATATAGAAATCTGAAGCGAGGAAGAAAATGTACTTTTCAAAAAACAAAAATCGCATTACACAACTTTGATATTCATATGTTTGTAATAATTTTAATACAATTATATATAAGTTGACGATTAGATTTCAAAAAAGAGCATCAATATATAAAAAATATACAAGTATAACAAGCAAACGAAAGACTGGATCGATCGAGAGCCGCGGGAATTTCATATGCAACAGTTAGTGCAAGTGTGAATGAAAATTAAGCACGATTAGTCTATCATGCTCGATCGCAGGCTACTTCTGTCTAACAGGCTATACTACTACTGCTACTGTACCCACTACTATTACCACTACTATTTACTGATACCGACACTACTGTTTATAACTAATATAATTATCTACTATTATATTGTAAGTCGATACATTATGTTTACAGTAAAGAAAGTTTCAGTGTTTAGATAATAAAACATTCTAAAATGTTTCTTTACAGAACTCGCACACACACACACACACACGCGCGCGCGCATCATACACACGTCAAATATATATGTATATATATATATCACGCGCACAGATGCGCGCGCGCGCGCATTCACACACAGAGGCACACACGTCATACGAATATAAATGTACATATATATGTAAACAGAGTATTTAAAGACCTGTTTCTGGGCCATGGACTGCATTTGCTGGAACATGATGCGCTCTTCCTCTTTACCTAAAACAAAAAAGGAAAGACACCACTTATATGACACGTTCCTAATAAGGGTACTAGGAAAAATCAATAGTCTCGCATATAGTCCTGACGAATAATATATATTTCGTCTATGAAGTATATCTAAAAGTCTTTTTGTTACCAAGCGCAAATGAGCACCGATAATTAATTCCCCGCTATAGAGTGTTTTAAATTTAACCGGCGAGAAAAATCAATGATGCTTTTTGGCGAGGAAAGATATCGATTCGATTAGGTACTATTATTTCTTGTTTAAAACGTGAAAAGAGTAAAAATCGCACATTTTACTGTTGGCGAGGACGGATTAATGTGGCTCAAACTAAGGTATAAGCTTAGTTAAACACTATGAAAACGTCGCACCCGCGATGTATAATTAATGAAATATGCCATAAAAATGTAGACGTCAATTATAAAGCATACTTGCGGACATAAAGATTTTGCTTTGTAAAACTTTCGTTCAATTTATCACGCAGTCTATATATATGCTAAATCTATGATGAAATTAATAAAAATGAAAGGTAAGAGATGGAAGAACGCTGATGCTCTACATGTAAGTGACAGCTTGACTTTTTTCCAGATTACGCGATGGTATTTTACTTTAGCCAGAGGCCTTCATTTTTCCTCTTTCAAAACTTCACGTGATATCGAGCAAAATATGGCCACAACGTGGGATATCAAAGGACATCGTCATACTCCTTTTACTTTAAAATACGGAATGGGAAGTAAGAAAAATAAAATAGAGATGCATCACATAAATATGTGGAGACTGCAACTGGAAAAAGTTTACGACTACCGTGTACCTCTTCGATGCCCATCTTGATTTGATAATTTTCTTATTTCACAAAACTTATACGTTTTATTAAATAAATATTGTATATTCTCGAGGCTAGAAAATATGGATAAATTTATATATGCAAAAAAAATGTACTTCAACTATTCCGCAGCCAAAAAAGCATCATTTAACTTTTTACCGCAGATTTTAGTAATTTTTTTAAAATACTTTTTAAACAGCTTTAATGTTCTCAAATTATTAGCTCTCTAATGTCACCTAGTTAATGTTAATACCCGAGTACTAATTATTTTCTAACCCATATTGTACATGAAAATAATTGCAATTATTTATTAAACGACATGTCGTATTACAAAGCTTTAATCCATACTTTGAAATGTATTTTCATGCAACGTTAAATCGAAAACTGTTGGCGACAATCGAATGTTTGATTGTCGCATACAGTTTATTGCTTATAGTTTATAGTTCATAGGTATTGTACGAAAACTAAACGTTTGCAATAATAATACAAAAAAAGGATTCAACCAACTTACCCATTCCTTTGTTCTGAAGCATTTCAAGGAGCTTTTTTATGCTTTCATCTCGAGCTTGCAAGGTCTGTTTTTGTGTTTCTATTCGCAATTCCAGCTCCTGTAGCAAAAATACATAATCCGTTAGTTCTGTGTATTGGGATTCCTTTAAGTGGATGCAAATAAGTATTACTGTTTCGTCGCAGAGAAAGCAATGTAGCGATGAAGAAAATGTTTATTTCAAACATTGTGTACTTGGTTTCAAGCTGTAGGAGTTAAAATGTGCCATTTTTTCCTCCTTGTGTGATTGTATTTTGTGTTTGTGTTTGTGTTTGTGTTTGTGTGTGTGTTCAACTTTTGTACCTAAATTGTGTCAAACATTGGCTACACCGTAACAAACCGTGTTATAAACTGGACCAAGTGTGTGTCCAATTAGAATACAAATTTGACAATGTCTGATACGGATGAATTTCCCCAGTATGTACACGCCCTTTTTCATAACGATAATAAAAGCTCAGTAATTTAAATTGCATACATATCATTTCATTGCATAAAGAACAAAATATGTATGGATTTCCAAAAGGAATGAAATTTACCAAGTCCCAAGGAAACGGAGAATCCGTGCTTGACGAATCAACACGCAAAGTGTATACATTCGCGTACAGGATTGGTATAAAGTGTCCGAGTACAGTCCAGACATACCGCATGTATATTGGTACGTTGCCCACATCAATTAACAAACTTTAGCACGTGACATCCCGACTCACCCTCCCAAGGTTTAGAGAAACTTATTCACATTGGAAAATAGACGATATTCCGTAATTTATACAACGATATCATTCACAATAAGATTCCCTATCGGGAACCAAATTGGCTCACACATATATATATATGTCCTTTGCGACATTTTTTACGTTAAAGAAAATCAGAGATATCTCTTAAATTAAATAAAGCAGAATCCGTGCAAAACTTTGTAAAGATTATCACGGACAAGTCTTCATGACCATCGCACCTACACCCCAGGGGACCTGGCTTAAAGGTCGTCTTAAAGACGATAATTCAAATTAGTACAATACTATAGGAGGGCTTCCTTTCCCTCCTCCTATATACACTTTTACCTACCCTCGTCGTATTACCTTTAAACACTTTACATTCGCTCATAAATATAGACACACTGCACTCGTAAATCTAATCAAAGTATATGTACCCAATCGATTAAGGACACACACACGCAGCTAATTACGTATATATGTAAACACAAATTTTTATGTAGGCAAACAGACAATTGAGCGAACCCTTTCTTTTCTTTAAACTAAAATATAGATATATAGATGAATGATTTTTATGATATTTTGAAAAATTCTTCATAAAAATTAACGCGTGAATTGTGATAGCATGATGAAATTTGAAAATTGCATTTCTCAAAAGGTAAATGTTTGGACTAGTGATGAAATCATTAAAACGGGCTTTGTAATTTATCAGGGGAATGAGATTGGAGAAATTAAATCGCTAGGCTCGTCGAAGATGAAAGACTTTATATGATTTAGCATGCAAAATCGCGATACAATTATGATGTATTTAGTTTGCTTTTTTTTATACCTGACTACGTAACACATTGTAAAACTTTCTAATAGCAATTTCAAAAGCCCGCTTGAACTTTGTGCCGGTTAATTTTAGCACCATACTGGGATAGAGTTCATTTATTAAACAGCGTTTTTCATACTTGCTTTATACACTTCAGAAATAAATTTAACTTCAAATGGACGTTACATATCTAAGTTGATTAACGTCCTATGTTGGAAAAAGTCTATCGTATCTTTTTGTTAAATCCATTAGATAGTATGTATAGAACGAACACACACATTTTTATTGTATGTGCTATTTTACAATCTTAGTGCCAGTATCAGTGATAAAGATTTATTTTTCTTATTCTTTTGACTAGTCATTTATCAATGAAGTTCATCGTTGGCGTTATAAAATGAATGCGAATGCTCAAAGAGATCAATTAGTCATATATACTTTTGTAATAATAAATACCCATCGAGCAACCATTAAATCTTTGCTTTGTATTTGATTGTCAGGGTATATTCGACAATCAAGTGCCACACTTCTACCATCATTATTCAAACAAATTTATCATACACGCCAATAAAGTTACATTTTCAATAAAGATCGGCTGTTTCTCAGTAGCATAAAACGCTTTTTTTTTAAAGTAACTCACAGCCCGAAAGCCCCCCTGTGCATTAATCCAGAAAGTAGTGACGTATAAGCTGGAAACTTTGGAAAAATAAGCGCATATAAGCTTTGAATTGCTCACGGGAGAACCGAGAATCAGAAGTTATTGTTTATCCGCATTTAATAAAGATATATATTTATATAACGCACGCGGACTGCGTTGCAAAAGTATATATCGGATGTGAAAGTTACACTTTGCGCGTGCAGTGCGAATGGAAAATGCGCCCACACAAAAGAGTATAATATAAAACGAAAATTAAATCTTGTACGCACGGGATATATTGAATTAAAAAATCACTTCTCCGCACGCTAATTCAGCTCTGTAATTGGATAAAGGTAATAAAATATAATGTGAAATATGAGTTTCACGTGGCGTCCGACGGAGAGGCGAAGAGAGACCGAAGCCCCTTGGTTAATTCAATAGTTTTTAAAATGTTTGACGGTAATGTGAAGTAAGTGGTAAAGACTTGGTGGTATACGATGTGCTACAGGTTGTGGGACGGCCCGGTACTTCCATCGTGTATAACTCGATCTTTTCTTTTTATATATTTCTTTTTCACTTAAGCGAATTTGATGTTGTATCTATATGTTGCGAAATGAGAAAATGCAGGAATTTTAAGCGGAAAATATTGTTTTTTTGTTGTTGCAGAGTGCTTTTACAGTGTTGACTTTTCCAACGCGCCATGCATATACCGCACGACCAAAAAAAAAGAGTCGAGGTGATTCCGTAGCCAAGATACCATAAAATCACCACTTATAACTCATATGAATTTATCCATATGAAATCACAAGCGTCCGCATATTAATAAGAATAATATTAAAAAAGTGATTTGGTCACGCAACGCTGGGCGATGCTCTCGATCAATTAAAATGGAAATGTAACAAGGATAACGTACGTTTCGTTTACCGCGAGAAAACTCGTTGCACGCGCTATTACATCGGAACGAGAATTTGTAACGAAAAACAAATTTTCATCCATGTGGTACGTAATCACGTTATAAATTGGATCTCACTGATTCAATCGCGAATGGCTACTGATACTTATAAAAAAAATAAAACGAATTTTTCTAAAATAGTGACTATCTAAATATTTTCATGGTATTAATATAAACCGGATACTATATACAATACTGTGTGCTCTTAAAGATTCGTTTGATCTATTGTAATGTCGAATAAAAAAAAACAATGGACCGCTCGGAAAAAAAAGGATTCATCTCCACATTGCCTTTTATAAGTTACAAAGAAATTTTTCTGCAAAAAAAGAAAAAACAAAAAAGTAAGGGCTAGTCTATTTCTGTTTCGTGTCTTTGCTCCCTTTGTGTCACGCTCTCTCACTCGGCGACAAACGTGTGTCTTTACGAGCGAGCACCTCGGAGCTATAATTGATTCTCTGTTGATCAACTTGGCCCTGGCCGACCTCACCTCACGGGTAGCATCCCTTCTTCTTTCACTTTTTCTTTTTGGCTCCAAACCAATTGGCTTTACCAGATTTCTCGCATATTCAAGGGTCACACGCACACCGAGTCTTTGGCTCAATCCCCAAAGGATCACAATAAGCAATATCATAGTGGATCGTTAAATTCAATAAGCCTGGGTGATTCTTTTGATTTTTTCCTGCTCGAATCGATACCTAATCCACATCGTTTCTCGAAGTGTATCGTACGGTACAACTTTGATGCTCCCCTCGAGGGCTATTACCGAGTTTCATCTTTAAGCATGTACTCGAAACGATTTAAACTTTATTCGCATATAGATCCTTATTTCCGCTGACTTAGGTTGGTAGCTGAGTTTGTAACTGTAATTGTGTCTGTGATATAGATAAATCTTCAGCTTGTACACCTATTTGAGCCTGATATTCGCCGAAATGTGACTAAATTCTACATTGATCAAAGTAAATGTTGTATCTAAACAACAATAGAACACAGTGCGACGAGTGATATATTCTAGCTTCTAAAAAATGAAGTCCTTTTTGTATTCAATGTAATCAATGTGCGAGGTTGGGAAAAATGTTCTAGCTCTACAATATTTATTATATATATTCATACAACAAAGTGATGTTTTTGCAATATTATCGGTGTGGTATATATATACAATATTCTTTGTAATAATATCTGAGCAACAACTGAGTAACACAATAGTACACAACATCGACAAAAAGCATCGAGTTACAATATATGATTATTTCTCTATGGCTTCATTCCAATTTATGTTAAAGCGTAAACATCTGGATATATATATATATACACGAAGGGAGAGAGATAGAGAGAGAGAGAGATATTTTGCATTGTATAGCTTGAATGAAAGATTCGCTGATAAAAATTAAATTGATCGTAAATTGGGTACTATACGCGCGATTTCATGAAAGAAGCGATAGATAAATAAATACATGGATAAACAAACAAGAATACACATTAAATGGATAAATGAGGTGAGTAATATGGTGCATGAACAAGTATACATGATTGAGTATAGTTTCATATATAATGATAGTATATAAGTAGTGATTGAAATGAGTGAAGTGGATAATTTAATGAATGAAAGAGCGAAACCTTTATCGTGTCTCGAAGTATTGCAATTTCGCGAGTCAAGTGCTCGTTCTCGTTGTACAAGACTTCCATCTGCTGCTGCATTTCGACGCTCGGACCGCGCATACGCAATCTCAATTCCTCCTCCAGCTGTCGAACCATCATGCTCTGCTTCTGTAACAGCAAAACATCACGGCAACACGGTCAACTTGACTGAAATGCTAATCTTGCTTTCTTTTTTTCTCCTCCATCCCTATATATATTTACGCTTTGTGCGCGGTGCCTTTTTTATATAAACACACACACACACAAACTGCACAATTGTACCGTTGCGGGAATCCGCCAAATAATAAAAGATTCTTGGCGATATATGTATAGTGTTGCGAGTATGTATATTGTCGTAAACGTGGAGGTTAATGCGTGTCGATGAGAAACATTGACGGAGCTTCGCTTATGTCACGAACGATGTTGTTGATGTCGGATCTGTGATAACGTTCCCAGTGAGCTATAAAATATGTATGATTTGAGTCGAAGCGCTTTGTATACAGGTTGCGCTTAATTGGTGCCAAATAGAAAAATGATCGTTAGTAATGTAATTAGTATATTTTATCAGCTTCATTAAATTAACAAGACTTTACTTATTACGTTTTAAATTGATAGGATAACAATCCCAAAGTGAAATGCATTATTATAATAATCTTTTTCAATAACGCGCATTAGCGCGGAATATCGTATATGGAGAAAGCCAAAACTTTACACAAGAATAATATAAATAATGTTCGGCTTACATTTTAAATTCAAAATAAACATGAGCGCGAACGTAGCAAAACTGAACAGAGAGAGAAAAGAAGGAAAAATTTTAAATATGCAAATCAAATGCTACCCTCTATTTACGTAAATCGGACCTAGAGAGTATTTTGGAAGGGTGGCTTCTAATATTTTGTAAACGTATCGAGGGAATGTGGATGGTTCGTGTTATTTCCAAATTGAGATGAGAACGAGCATTCCAAAAAAGCGTTAGGACTTTTTTCACGTAAATAGCGTGTAATTTAATATACGTATACATTATGGCGTGTAGGAATTCTTGCTCCCCGTATTTCCTTCCGTACTACTCCCTCATCATGTCACTTTACACCTTAGATACAAAATTAACCATCAAAATTATCTCTGTGTACAGTTATGCAATCACATTTTCCTAATGATTTTCTAAATGTTAGTTTACTTTACACAAATAATTCCAGAGCACGGAATGTGTCATTTAAAAGGTGAAAGAGCAGAGTTTTTTGTTTAATTCAGTGAAGCCTTAAGTAGCAGTTAATTACTGTTGTTTATGGTCTATTAGTGTCTTCTATTGCTTTTTTTTTTATTAAACCCACTGTACGACTACTAGCAAATATATCCAACCCTTTATTATTACCCCATTACTGGCGAACCATCCTCTTTTTAATACCCACATCTATTTTGAATACAATGTAGCTTCTTTTATTTTTAACTTGCGTGTTTGGTACGATTATTAGTTTTTTACTTACAACCCTTAGAAAATCTAGCGTGAACTTGTGAATGAATAAAACTAGATAAAAGATGACAACGTGCGTTTTTTGAAACTTTTCATTCGTTATAAACCATATTGATAGGCGCCATAGGATTTTGTAAGGGTTATTGATAAAAGCTTAATCTGCAGTTATTCAAAAAAGTTACGTAGTTTAGTTCACCGTTTATTTCAAAAGAGATATGAGATCTAAAGTGAATATTACGCAGTAAACGGTTAACGAAGGGTTTAAAAACTTGAATAAGAAAGTGTGAAAAAATATTGCAATATCTTTACGATTCAATTGAATATTATAAAAAATCTTGATTCCTTGAAACAAAAATAAATTGCGTTTTTGTTTATTTCAAATGCATCAATTTTTCTTGTTTCTTAGTGACATCGTTATCGTAACTAATATCTAGGAAACCATTATTTTTATCTAAAAAAAAAATGGTGACCAGAGATATACTTTTTCTTTGTCATAAGATACTGTTACCTTTTCACTTATTAATATTAATTTTTTTTTAAACATACAAATCCCTTACATTTTTAATTAAATAATGTAATTGTAATTCCAGTGCTTTTACTTTAACTTCTGAATTAAATAACAAAATTTTTCTATCAGTACATATTTGACTATAAGGAAATATACTTAACAAAAATTCGATGTCCCAAACTGTACTTGGCATAGGTAATAACCTTCTTTTTTACCTATTGATATATTAATAGCGAGTATATTTGCTCCTACTCTCTTGAGTGAATGGTTGTAAAATGAAGTGTTCGTTTTTTCTTAATTTTATGTATTGGGTGCACCGTTGCAAATGTGTCCGCGTGTGTAAAGGAAAAAAAATGTGTAGAAAAAATGTGTTCAGACGGACGGGAGTCTAAATTCACTTATTATGCAAGATTCCTTACAAAGACTCCGAAACATATTGTTACTAAAATTCTACATTTAAATTTCGGATCATTATTAAATACACTACAAACGTTCTAAAATATTCTAAAATATCCTATGTTAATTATAAAAATATATATAAAAAACAGTTATTTACTTATAAACAGCATGCGATTATACAGAAAATTGACAGTAAAATTAAAAAATATAAGAAATATAAAAAATATCAAAAAAATATCAAGAATATATTAAATATTTTCCGTTTGTGAACAAGGAATGTTCTCTTCATTATTATTTTTATTATTATCCACCCTCTAAGAATGAAAAACTTCTGCTTTATATTCTCGTGAAAGTGGGCTTAATAAGTAAGAATCAATAAAAAAAAAAAGAGTATTAAAAATTCTAACGATCAAAAAATGCATTTCGACGATCAAATCTCAAATCTATCGAGCTTTACGAAGGTTAGAAATAACTTGTATAAACTTGCACAAGTGCTTTTAAACTAATTTGAAGTTTATATCCAGACTCGAAAGTTGTAGACGTGCAGACACACACATTTCCACGCGAGAATGGAAAAAAACATTTTTTTTACGATCTCCATTGCAACCAACGTGCTCAGTGCCAGTGGTAATTCGATGCGGCTGCGCAGCTCGTTTGGTATATAGGGTGGGTATAGCCTCTCGGGAGAGGAATCGGAAAATTGGTCCGCCATGTTGATCTGGACCGGAAATGACGTATATATATATATATATCGTATCTCTTCTATCTCTTCCCTCTCGCTAATGCCCTCAAGAATGGCTAACGTCCAGTTTGCCGACAACACGCGGCCGAAGAAAAAAACACATGAGCGCAGTTTTTTTTCCGATACCTCCCCAGAGGTATCGCATTCGCTTGCTGGAAGAACAACGCGCGCGGCCCTCCCAAGTTACCTATTACCCCTGACTTAGCGCTAATCGCGCTAAACGCTTCGAGTCCCTTCTGCTGCCGTGTCTCTCCACTTTTCTCTCTCTCTCTCTCTCTCTCTCTCTCTCTCTCACACACAGAATTGGCGGATGACATCACCTACTACGCTAACGATGGAAATCTCTTTTTAAATTAAAAGCACAGTTTGATCTGTTTCCGCAGCGGTTATTTCTTTTAACGAAGTTTCAACGGGTTGGTATTTAGTTGACGAGACAGCTTGCGCTCAAAGTCTTATCGGAATTATGGAAAATTGTTATGTTGGATAATTTGGCCGAGAGATTCTTAAGAAACACTTGATGTTTTGTGGTAATAATGAAATGCTATGTGTATATGAAATAATGTTGAAATTGTGAAGGAATAGTAATTAAATAAATAATGACAATTACATTCGATCGTTTCAATTCCGTTTGATTTTGTAGATAGGAATGATTTTGTTGGATGCATAATTGAGATAATTGAACATTGAAAGATCGCTTAGCGAAGCTTCTACGTAGGAAACAGTTTCTGCGAGTAGTGTTCACCATGCTTAAGATGCATTGCTTATATATTTATTTATGTAATTAAAGATGGGAATTCGTCTCGATATATTGATCGGTAAGTTCGGAGATATGCTATAATCAAGGTGTCTTGCTATAAAGATTAAAAAATAGATCTTTTCTTGACGAAAGAATAAACTCGATGGATAGAAACTTGGATTTAATTCGAAAGTATTAAAAAATGAAGCCTATAAAAGTTATGTTCGCATAGTTTAGTTTTGATAGGCTAGAAAAATTTAATATTTTTTGGGGAATCTAAACGCTTAACTTTCTTCTGCTATTGATAATCATTATTCGAAACTGACTTCATCGAAGGTATATAATTCTATGCTACTAATCTAATTCCTGTGCTGGAAATGTAAGAGCATACAAGTTATCTATTATGTAGTGTCTATTTGTCCGGATTAAAACCAATAAGTAGGTGTAGGTACTTACAGGCAAAGTCTACTCCTTTTATTTTTATCAAGAATTATTCATAGATCTGTGACCTAAACAGAATCTGGACTTTAGCTGTTAGTAGTTTTCCTTGCTTTAGATGCAGCGCAGCATATAGGTACCAAAGAAACGACCAACCATTCAAAACTGAACCATGAAAAACAGAAATATAGGAGCATGTACGATATTTAAATATTGATTTGAGTTTTAACATGAAAATGGTTTTGATTAATTAATTAAATTCTAAAGTTACGCGATAAGCGTGAGTTAATAAGACGTTTCATTGCAGGAGTTTAATGTTAAAAAATTTCATAGGACCCATAAAAATGCTTAGTATTTAATTAAGCGATTTTTTATTAAGTCATAAGTTTCCAAATATAATTTTCTATATCAAAGCAGCACTGAAATAACACTTTTCACTTATATAAAAGTAACGATTTTCATAGAAAATGTTATTGTGAAAAACTGTAAAAAATAACAATTCATATATCATACAAGATAATTATGAAGAACATAAGGGAGAAGCGCGGTTAACACGTGGCAACGCTGCAAGTAGTCGGAGCTCGCACCAGCGGAACAAAATATATACACTGCCGAATCGAGCGGAATTTTAAAGAAAAGCAGGCGTGGAGCTAAACTACTTATACAGGGGAGCTCTGACACAGTTACTCAAGGAATTATAATTACGGATAATCTCACGCATATATAAATTGACTTTCTTGGCTTCACCTATACTCTTTCACTCGAGCATTTGATGTCAACAATTTATTGCATTACATACACTCTCGATTCTTCTCATTACCATGAAGCTTAAAAGAACTTTTATGTGCAAACATTGCGATCACCTACAAATTCGTTACAGCCCTTTCACCTATCTACGGTTAGTTTCATTATCCCATATATAATCTAGATGCATTTACATATGGCAACTATCCAAGACGGATCGAACATACGTCCTTAATTTACCAAGAGATGCTTTTCCAATATCGGGTATATATTTATTGTGACATAATAACCAAGAAGTTTCCATTGCTAAACCATTTCATTTTCACGTGTCGTCGTCGTAGTCGTCGTCGTCGCCATTCTCGGGGAACAAGCCAGGGAAGAAGATTGCAACCTGACCCGACGCGCTTCAATCGTTAACTCACATGCGCGCGCGCGTTGCCGCGTCTCGCCTCCGACTTTTCCGCGTACTTTTTTCCTAGGAAAACCTCTGGCTATGTATGTCTATATATATTACTTGGAAATAATACGAGTTCTGCACGATTGTGCACAATTGTAGCCTCGTATGTATAGACATACCAAACATATCTGCCCTGCAGTAGTAAATATAATACGCATGCGGGGTGAAAGAAAAGAGACGTGATGGTGGGGAAGAGAAGCAGATCATGCACCACCAACGGTCAACTGCGCTTTTTTTTTATGACGCGACACGGTAAAATCGAGCCATTGGCATTGAATTACAACGGGTAATGCAGGATTTCCATATAAAAGAACGGTGCTTCATTATCTTTGTTTTTTAATCAAAGGGGCCGGGCTGTATATAAAGCGCGGCAGCTTGCAGAAAATATGGAAAGCAGCTAGGACGCAACAAGTCCTATTACGCGCCGATATATATTCGAGCCTTCGAACTACTTCGCCAGAGAGAGAGAGAGAGAGAGAGAGAGAGAGAGAGAGAGAGAGTCGAGTTTTTAACAGTGCTTCCTTTCCGATGAGAAATTCCTGCAGTGATAAATTGGCGTGTGCGCTGGCTCTCGCGGCGGTGGCGGCGGCGGCGGCCAGTAAGTGTGTCCCTACCGAGCCAATCTGTTTGGCGTAAATTCCAAACTTTTTTAACGCATGAACGACTGAACTGTGCAATTTTCATCTGTCGCATATGTCCGATGTAACTAAGCTATACCTATTGTAAATTTACACGCATAATCAAGGATTTAATGATGCATGGTTAGTCCACTGTCATTTGTGCCATTTTGATATGCGCCTAATATTCTTTAGGACTATATTTATATTCATACTGTAGAGGTATTTTAATCTATTCATATAGTCAAGGCATGCTCTCATGGGTATTTTATGCATTTTTGTCCAGTTGCAGATGAATTAGGTTACATATTGCTAAAATTCCATGTGTCTACTACGTGTGAACCAGAATCGCTGAACAATATGGGGTTTTTAACGCTAACGTGCAAAGTAGGTTAGTTTTCTCGTGTTTATGTAATATGTAATTCACATGAAATTCAATGTATTTATATTAGGGGAAAAACTGTTATGAAGTTCATGATGTAGTGCGTTCCGTAGTTTTTTAAGTT
This sequence comes from Megastigmus stigmatizans, assembly GCA_900490015.1. Lineage (NCBI taxonomy): Eukaryota > Metazoa > Arthropoda > Insecta > Hymenoptera > Megastigmidae > Megastigmus > Megastigmus stigmatizans. The sequence continues at coordinate 24,903 of UELV01080347.1, forward strand.
CAGGTGGAGTGTAGTCATATTCTATATAATAAATTTACAAGCACACACACACATTTCTCGATACGTTGCAGAAACTTCTTTGTCCGCAGGATGATCTGTACTAAATTGTTAATGGTTGGAGCCGTATGTATTGCGCTGCTCTATAAGTCAGAGATTTCATAGAAAATACATAATTTGTATAAAGTCAAGTAAAGTATAATAAATAGCTGATTACTATATTGTATTGATGTCAGATATAATGTTTTAAAAAGATTTGAAGTAAAAACAACGTTCAAAATATTTCTAAATATTAAAAAAAGTGAAATATTTTAAAGTACTCTTTAATTCTTCTCTAACGTATTTGAAAGGCTTCTATAAAATTGAAACAGTCATTAGAAGTATTCAACGGAAATTACAGAATGTTAAATGTTCCGAAAGAAACAAAATACAAATGGTACTTTTAAACGGTGCGTGTCATCATTTAAATATTTTGTATAGTAGCATATATCTGAAAGTATAGTGAAATATTGTGTTTTCGATTAATCAGTATTAGAGATTGTAAAAATAGAGAACTTCACGCCATTACGTGTCAGGAAAATGTGCGCTACAACTTTACAAGAACAATTCTTTGAACCTAAACCAAAAGCTAATGGTTATTTAAGAGATTAAATCAAAACTGAATTAAGCCAGGTACCTAAGCGAACACTATAACTCAATTTCTATTGATTTCCATGAACATCCGAAAGATAGTTTCAATCGACACTGAAGACTGTACAATATAAACAATCTCAAAATTCTTGCTGAAATTTAAAAATGAAGAATCATTATTTCAATTCTTCAATTATACTTTTCCATAAATATTAAATTCCGTGCTATATTATCTATTAAAATATTAAATTATCAAACTGAGTTTAAGCTATTAAATATTTTGAAATAAATCGTTCTGATTTGACAAGAGCGAAGTTCATACGTACAAAAGAGACTGCATAATGCATAATAATTTTTAGAAGCAAGCGAGGCTAATATGCCTTTTTTCCTTTTCTTTTCTTTTATGTCCTGCCCCATGTATATACATGTATATATGTATAGAGTCAGGTTGTAAACTGCGCGCGTTTTAAATGTGGAGTTGACTTTAGTGCATGTTTTACTTTTTATAACGGATGACTTTTATTTTTAAGGGTGTGTAAAAACGATCTGGATGAATCCTACCTTACTGACATCGCACTTTCTAAAATATTATTTGAATTACTGCTGCCTTTTTCGAGAAAAAAAAATTCTTATCTATTCTTTTTTCCTATTTCGAACAAAAGCTGTTAAGCTGATATTTTAGAAGATTTCATCAAATGATCGACATCTAAATTCACGTTTTACGACCATAGAAAAACGAGCTAAGAATGTCGATATAAATGCTTCTTTTACTTCAGGAACTTTTTGCTTACCTTTTGCCTACCTTATCAATACTGAAATTCTATTTTGATAAAATTGGAATAAGATCACTTTATAAATTATAACTTTGATCATTTTTCAATTGAATTTTCTATGATTTTAAGCTTACGTGGTCTGCCACGCCAATCATAACCGACTTAAGACTTGCAAAGTACTTAAGAATAGTTTAAGTTTAAATTTACTTATAAATGGAGAGTTTAAACTTAGAATTTTAGTTAAGTAATTCTTAAGAAATAGTCATCAACACCGCTGTGAGCTATGCAAAGAAACACTTTGTGAATATCTGTAATAAGAAAGTTTGGAAATCGTATTCCAAGTTTGTATAATGTTACAGTAAGTACTATTACCCAAAACATTGGTAACGTTCATGGAATTTTCATGGAATAACAGAAGAGTGGAAATATCGCGTTAAACGGGGAAAAGGCATGCATAAACGAAGCGTTAAAAAGTAACCTTTTAATACATTTCACCTCGCACCAGAGACTGTTTTCAAAATTGAAACGAAATATCGATGGAAATGAAGCTTGTAAAACTGAAATTGCTAAAACTTTAGTTGTTGAGCTTTAGAAAAGGGCTAAAGCATTTTCAAATGGAAATTTCTAACAGCTTTTGGACTTTATTGTGACCATGAAATGGACTGAAATTCCAAGTAGAGGTTTTAGATATGCACACACTTTCCCTCACTAATACATTGGCTAAATCGACCCTTTCGTTAAAAAATCATTTATAATTATTCATATATTTTGTAACGGAAGAGCATAATTCATATTTACAAATGTACTTATGCTGAAATTCTGTAAAATACATATACGATAGTAGAGGCTTCATTTCAAATGCAGAGTAACCATCGCCCGTAGCAAAATGCATTTATAAATAATAAATATTTGTTCAAATCTATAAAATTCAAATTGTGGAATATATTGTGACAGCAGCTTGGATTAAAATTGAAGATTAACTTCTTATTCTATCAATAATTTCCTCTACACCCCTAAATTATGCCACTGTACTAATTTAAAAAAAAGAGAAACTAATTCAATAATACACGCTAACCGCGTACTTTTTTTTTAAAGTACAGGTTATGAAACACCGAACGACTCCAAAAATACCTCAACTGTTAATCCACAAGTCAAAGCTTCTAAAGAGAGCCGTATTATCCGCTCTCATCTTAACTGAAATCTCTCGCTTTTTTTCCATTTCCTTCTTTTCCTCCAATCTCTCCACCTATATATATATATATATATATATCTGGCAAAGATAGATTCCTTATCGGCAGAAAGACAAATCGAACTATCTATCAGCAATATCCAGTGCGCAAGACCCACATCTAATTTCGCTGTCGTCCGCACGGAATATATATATATATATATATATATAT
>UELV01080348.1:0-14893 GCA_900490015.1 Megastigmus stigmatizans
GCTTTCAACGTTTTCGCGGCCTTTTCGCGTGATCGATTGTTTTAGCGGTGGATGCACGAAAAGCAAAACTTGGGTAGTGCGGTGCTTTGAAACCATTGATTTCTTGTCGTGTTTTCGTGTATGTTACTAATATTGACGAGGTGAATTGTATAAGGTAACAGTGGCTTTAACAGAAAATTGCAAGATATTTTATATTGTCACATGCATGCGACACATGTGTGTAGCTATTTAGATTTTTTAACTTTTGTCTGGTATTGTGCTTAAAATTGACATTCAAATAATTTTTAAATGCATAACAGGCTTCTCCTAACTTGTTAACAAGTAAATGTTTATTGAACACTTTTCTTTTGTATTCTTAATTTTTCATTTCAAAAGAATTCAACAAAAAAATATAAGATTATGAGTATACAAAAACAACTCAAGTTCTGCTTCAAGTGTAATAAATTACGGATATATTTTATGTATTGTTTCCAGTAAATAAAGTCTATCATTTTTAATCGGATTACAAATATAACATAAGATTTTGGAAAGTCTTGACAATAGCTTTTGATAATATAATGTAATGATAATAATGTAATGCAATATAATTAATAAGTATTGATAATATTCACATTAAATTTCACGTCTGCAAATTCAAATACCCAATATTTAATTTCAGATCTTTTTTAAGAGTCAATTCAATTTTACATGTTAAATATTTTACTAATTGTATTAAAAACTTATTATAGCATATGTTGTGTAAAAATGATACATTTTTACAAATTCCTTGTCTAGATTCAATTTATTTTAATAATTTAAAAGTTTACCTTCTTAAGAAAAGGCGTATACATTTTTACACTCTTAATGTTGATGCGGGGCGGCTAATATTTGTACAGCTTACTTTCAAGCCAGAGTTTTCGGTGTCACAATCAACTCAGAATTAACATTACTTATTATGTATACCAACACATTTGTTAACGAAGCATACATTAGAGTCAATAAACAATTTGTGTAATACCGAATAAACTTTCCCGTGATGAAATTATATACAAACAATCATCATGAAATTTAATATTGGACATTCCTAATGGTAGCTCATCATATGCGTAATAAATGCGTGAATCATACAAAATTGAAAATGATTTATATAAATATAAAGAAAGATGCACTGTTTATAATTCTTGAAAGTCATTCACCAAAGTCAGAGTCTGGCTTTGTCTGCCTATTTAGCACTTATCACTTTTCTCATATTTATTTTGTAACGATAAATATATACTTTAAAAAGTTTTGATAACAGCCATTGCCATTCACGAGAATTGCACAATTTCCCAATACTTGTGGATTTACTTTCACGGTTTACAAATATATGCATTATGAAATAGTACTTTATCGCTAATGGACTAATTTATATTAATTATTTAAACATAATCAATAAATTAGGTTATCGAACGTCAATTCATAATGACTGGGATGGTGGAAGTACCGCAAGAAAATTTAACTGCGCAAGATATAGGCAGAAGGAATGCCGTGCCGATTATTTACACCAGAGGCACACACTATGAAATTGGAGTTGACATCGTGAGTATACGAGGAAAAGAAAACATACGGAACAATGGAGATTAATGATAATCGCATTGTTAATTTGCGAGTTTTCAGTCAGTTTTTTTTTTTTTTTTTGCACAATTGACATCAATTAACAACACATTTATATAGCTGATTACCTTGCTCTTCATGAATTCTAAAACATTTGAAACATAAGTGCACTTTATACTAAGAATTTTATAAATACTCATTACTTTAATAGGGTGTAAATGTTATTCGATGACACTGAATCACATAATTCATCTGTATATTTCCCATTCGAGAAATGATCGCTCACCGGCATTATTAAGCATACTAACGAATTCCCTTATTTATTACCGTTTGGCACTTTTTACCCGCTCGTTTTAGACTCGAGGTGCAATGAGTAGACGTAGCGAAGAATGAGACTGAACTATTTCTGCGCTACGGAAAGAGCTGGTTTCATTTATCAGTATTTTGATTATGAGCTCGCATAGATAATTCGCTTAAAAAATCCACTTATGCAATGATAAGTACTGTCAATTTAATGTTTACACGCGGGCTCATGTGTGCGCGACCGCGTCAACCATTGTAAATGTGAGGGTGCCGTAAACTGTGTAAAATCGGGAAAAAAATACATATTTATAAGCGTTCCACATTTGCTTAACCTGCTAATTGCAATGTAAAATGAAAACTGCAGAGAATTGGTTTTGATTATCTACTGTTGTCAAACAGTATTGTTACACAAAGTTTCAAATGCCAAAAAATTATTCACTAGTATCGACAAGATAAATCGGCTATCGAAAGTGTAGTTTACCTTCGATAACTCATTCTTAATTTGTTTCATGTGTAATTCGCAAAAAAAAACGAAGCTGACTTTCAAATATTTGTCCGAATTAGATGATTTGTAAAAAAAACCACAAGATCACTCTTGAAAGTCAATCGTTCTCGGGGTAATTGCTTGCACTTCTGTGAAAATAGTAACATGCTTTATATTTTTGATGATAAAAAAAAATGTAAATGTAATTCATGTAGCAATCATTCCGCAATCAGAGTAGAAGTGCTAAATTCCGAGTATTGTTGAATTTTCGCACGTGCACATTCACGATCCATCTGCACCATGAGATGCAACCGAAGCGAGGAAAATTCGTCATCAAACTTCATTCATTGTACATAATTTCGTGTTGCCCTTTTCAATGTAATAATAATAATAACGCATTTCTTTATTTTGTATATTTAGCAAGTAAAATTTTGCATCGAGCAACTCTTGATCAATTTGTAACGTTTAAAATCTTTTAATGGTGCTTTTTTAGATCGTTATATATTGCATATTCGAATCATTTAGTTGACGGTTTTGTTTGATTTATAACGAAAGCGATAGTTTACCGAATTTCGTACCCAGATAACTATTTTAATGATTTGAAATGCAATCTTTTGTCCGTAAAATATGCGCAATACAAGTTATAGTTTCATGCAACTCATATATATCAGCTATTTTTAAAATAATATTTAATCAGTTAATGAATTGATAACAACTTGTTATTACTATAAATTTTATTTTGATATAAATTAAAGTCTCGTGCGTTTCGCTTCAAGTGACCTGTTTTATACTGTAATAACAAAGAATTTGTACAACAGCTATTTATCTCGTTTACGTCAAAGTTATAAAACATCTAAAAATGAAATTCTTTTTAATTCAAGGTATAATTCTAAACGAATATCTGGAAAGTGTATCATGTTGTGTAATTTTACGCTTATCACTGTCTAATATCAATTGCGTTATCAAATATCTATGCACATGTTTTATTGGCCCCGCGAATTAATACAATGTTGAATAAGGATCATCTGCAGTTTAGTTAAGATTTCGAAATTTTTCATCTGTTCTTTTACGCAGTAGCCTCGAGACTTTAGCAATACTTGTAATGAAAAAGTCTTGCTGTATCTATTTTCCCACCCCGGTGTGCTGAATTTTTACTTTCCAACGGTAATTCCACGTAGACGCATGTATCGCTAACAGTTCCAAGTATTAGACACAAGACTCGATCTCATTGTTCCACATGTTGTCAAACATCATTAGTCGGCATTGTTTCATTTTTTTTCTCCGATCGCCACTCCTTTGCATGTGGATCGAACGTATATACACGTGTATAGTAATACTACAGTACAGTGCCGACGAAGGTATGAGTCGCAGGAGTACTTTGTACCTAGTGTCGATCGTCCGGCTGTGGATATAAAAGTATTTGAGAGTATTGCGGCTGATTGAGATAAAGTTGCACGTGAAGTCGTTCAAGTATAAACAAGATTGTGCAAAGGGGAGAAAATTTAATTATATACTATTAGGTGGGATAAATGCGCGCGCGGGCGCGCAAAAAGTTTTATAAGTTTGTTTTTCTAAAACTTATATAGCATTTAATTATGCGTAAATAAATAAGCGCAGGAAATAAATTTGTTTTAAATTAAGCCGATGTAGGTTTTTTGCGCGTAGAAATCGAAGCTGCGCGGCAGGCACGTTAGTCGTACGTGATTAAGTATACTATTTAAATCGGCTGAGATTTTAAAAGATTTATATGTATAAATTATTTGTAGTAAATCGCTCGTACACTTTAATTTCATCTCCTTCTATTAGAATAAGCAACAGTGAAAAAAAGTTCGTTTCGTCACATGCGCTTTAATAAATGTTTTAAAGAACTTTTCATATAGAGCAGTGTCATTATTTTCATAGTTTTACAGCACCTACAACGTTAACGATGCACGTTTTTATTAAAGCATCATGGTTAAAAAACCAAGCCGCATACTTTCTTTTTGTGCACATCCAATGATTTGCTCTTGATTATCCGTACGTTTCTCTATTGCACTTTTTCTACTGTTTTGAACGGAATTTCACAATTTTCGGCACGCAATGTGACTCATCCGCTGACATGAAATGCATTTAACTTTCATATTATGCAGCTATGAAATTACGACGACGAGGCCTTCGCCGACAGGATTCATTCATAAAATTGTTTATCTTATTAGAATACGTGCAATTACTTGTGCCAACATGATATCATTTAATTATACTGTATATTTTCTACGTGTTAAATGCATGTTCACATAGCTTAACAATAGCATTAAAAATCATTTATCATAGTTCTTATTCAGGTATAATAGTTGATCATCATTACATTTATTATACCTCGGAAACGTCGCTTACAATGTTGCATAGATTGCATCTTTGGAAAATTCAATTAAAAAAAAATTGCACTTTAAATTGCAATTACCGCAGCCCGAGGACTAGATATTGGTTTAATTGTAATGAAGATTAATTATAAATAAGTACGGATGATTATATTACATTTATATGAAGAATTCAGCGAATGATATTTTTATTCAATTCGCTTATGAGCACTGCATTCTCGCACAGAGAAAGATTTTAAGATTGTGTATCGTATACGTTTTAGTATACGTGAGCTCTTACCTCGCTCGGTTTCTGCACGAGATGTGCTCATAGCTAACAGGTAGTATATAACATAGGTATATGTAACGACTGAAATAACGCTTTTTTTCCGGATATCCATTATGAACTAGAATTACTTGGATAATAATTTACGGTTTTATAAACAATATGACATGAATTACCCGCGCTCTTATCGTACAATCATCGTTGGAATTATTAAAAGTATGAGATAAGCATCGGTGCTCATTCAAAATGCATCGATTATTAATACGAATCGCGCAAACCAAGTCGATATATATATATAAAAATTTCTGCAGATTATTTTTTACCGTAACATCTGTTTATATCCGTTTAGTCCTTAATTATCCCCTAGCAATCCGGGTAATGATCGATCGACGCATTGGAAAACGCTCACAGTCCAACAATTAAAAATTTTTTTTGCCCAAGTCACGTAGAGCGAATGTCATTTTCTCGCTTTTACAAACGTTAAAGGCTCGTAACTTACGGATTAGCTGTTGCCGCCACAGCCGCGATTGACTGTTATCGATAGAATCTGAATGCGCTCTCTCGCGACTCGCGACTACCTATATACCGACTTGTATAGCGCTCGGATGAAATGCGAAAGAAAAGAGAGGAGAAGAGAAGGAAAAAAAAAAGTAGCTGCAGCTGCTCACTGTATTATGCTAATTCCCACAGCGTTGAGGGGGTATAAAAATAAGCGGGAGCTCATTAAAGAGAGCCGTAAACTTGATGCATGACTTCGATAGCGAAAGATATATATGTATAGGCTTTTTTTTTTCGTTCGCAAATCCCGTGCCCCACTCCTAACGCGATGCTGAGGTTCGCGTGACAGGTCATTTTTGCCTTCGACCAGATCTAGAAATGCCTTTACAGTGCGTGTGTCTTGTGATAGCTGCCTCTGTAACTGCCGCGGTAACGCGCGCTCTTTGCGCCTGCCTTTCTAATGTATATAGGTAGATCGGTATATACAAGCATAGAATATATATATATACAGGCGCTTTATTCTGCGGACTACAGAAAAAAATCCTCAGCTTAATAATGACCCAATTTTGCGCAGCTGTATCGAGTGCAAATATGAGCATTGGAAAATATTCTAATATATTATAAATAACATTATGCGCAATCGTTTAATTTTTTTTTGTTTGCGCCACTGTTAAATTTAGTGCGCGCCTACCTATAACGCCTATATAAATTATTCGATCGACCGAACAGGATATTTCCATGGCTATTGACAAACATTCGCGAAGCAAATGGAGCATTCTAATCTTTGAATTGCGATCAAGGTTGATTTACTTCATCAAATTACAAAAGTCTTATCTTTACCCTTTCTTTTCTTTTCTTTTTCCATAAACGATCTTTTAATAACTCCTTCGTAAATCAAAGTGATCGATCCGCGCATCAATGACTACCAACAAATTTTGATTTTCCAGTCTGAAAAATTATTTCTGCAACTGAAATTATGCCAAACAACCGAGCTATAAATAAATCGTGTACAACCGTACACTGTAAGACACGCGAAATACAAAAGAAAGGAAAGAAGCAAATTTGTCCCCGTATATAGTAAAACTGCAATATAATCGCTTGTAATGAAGGAGTATTAAAAGTCCTAGTGGCATATAACGATGTTGGTCTTACCTGTCTGTCTGGTAAAAAACGCTGCAGGGAAGGACGTTCGGCAAGATCATACGCGAGTACGTGGAGCATTACAGGCCGCTGATCGATACCTACCTGGCGCTCTACGAGACCAAGGAGGGCCGCAGGGTCTACGAGGAGACGCTCGCCTGCGTCAGGGAACAGTATCCCCAGTACGTGCGCGAGATCGAGGGATACGCCGCGGGATCCGACGTTCCCTTCCACAAGGTCAGTCCATCAGCTAAGCAGACGCGATGTTTTTCATCGATCAACGCTTTTATACATACCGAATCATCGATCTTAACGTGAATAAGTCAAGGCGCGTGTAGGATATTTTCAAAGATTAATGCACGCTATCAATAGCCTGCAGTTACGTTTTATTAGCTGCAATTACAATTAGCGAAGTAGATGAAGTGATAATTTATTTTTATTACTTGTGAGTTATTACACTGTATACTGGCGTAATGCGGTTAATAATTTCTATAAAGTCGGAACTGATCCGAAGGGACAAAAGAAAAGTCGCTTATTTCAGATCCACCTGAAAGAATAAAATTTCAAATGCGCAATTGCATAGAATTAAAGAAATAAACGCTCGCTCTTGTCGAGTCTCGAAACGATGACGATTCAGTTGAAAAAGTCGATGGTTTCTATAGCGAGTCGCGCGCGAAGACGACGAGAAGAATATTACAATAAGGGGAAATTCCTGACGAGAGTGTGTGATTCAACGTGTTATAGCTATTCCTGATGCACTTGGACGACATCGTGCCTAATGTGGCGGCGAACGGAGCCGCGGGTAACACCGAACCAGTTGGCTGCTCCTCCATTATCTGCAATCATCCCGGACAGGTAATATATATAATTCGTGCGCAGCTCGTAATCCATTGTGCTCGCGATTCCTTTATTAAAGGATTATTTATTTCAGCCAAGGAAATGACATTTTTCGCCCCGACATGGAGATTCAATTGCGCGAGCTATATACGCGGAAGCGGCGAGATTGGAAAAGCCGCTTCGACTCTCTCTCTCTCTCTCTCTCTCTCTCTCTCTCTCTCTCTCTCTCTCATTATAGTTTCGGGTAACGTCGCGATACTTTTCAACTCTTTGTTTCGCTTTTCTTTTCAGTATTTTCAATTACGTTAGGCACAAATTTTTATTGCTTTTGTTTATTTACACTTGATCAAGCATATAAAGAAGCTAAATGTATTGACGTACCTAATATTTACTTACTTTATACGGACTGCAGATATATAAGCAATTATTTGTAATTTTATCAAAGTGTACCATTTAACTAAGAGAGTGTCACGGATTTGGCTAAAACTTTGTAATGTGCTTTCTGACGCCAAATTATGAAGATAGCCAAAGCAGTACGGTCTAATATTCGAATTATCCGAAGTTATGTGCGACTATACTCGTATTTTCTAAAAAATGAATAAAAATCCATATTACTATTATTGTTCATAACTCAGCTCGTGAATACTTTAGCACAATTTTGTACATGCAAAGTGAAAGTAGACAGGAGGAATATGGAAGATGGAAAATAATTACAAAATTAATGCAAAACAGTCTATCAATCAATATCATTTATTAATTCTTATCAATTTTTGGCGTTAATTTTTACATATTTTCAATCTTCTATAACTTTGTAAAAAAATCAATATTTTTTACGCTACAAGTCGAAAATTAAAATTCCTTCTTTCACAAGCTGAATCATGCACAACAATAGCAGCATGGATTTTTCGAAAAATTCGAATATTAGACCGTACTGCTTTGGATTTTTTCATAATTTGGCGTCAGAATGTGCAAATTCCAAAGTTTTAGCCACATCCATGACCCAAAGCAGCGACACTCTCCTAGTAAGTAAAATATAAATATAATGCCCAGATAGGCAAAATTACTTGTACAGTTTACAATGCAGAATATAAATAATCCTCGTTACTAAGGGTAATAATAATTGGAGTGCGTGCAGCAAAATGTGGCGTGTCTCGTCAGACTCGAGTCCTGCCGCTATCTGCACATCTACACTTGAAAAAAAATGTCGAACACGTTGCAGGAAATCTTGGGACACAACGAGGACGCGCTGAGCGAAACCTTGAATCACTGGTACCTCGTGGACGTACACATAATCGAGCTCGGACTACCGGAGGAAAAGTTCACCTCGCTTAGCTACGCCGGATTCTTGCCCGGATACACAATGGGCTACAATCATCACGGACTCGTCTACTCCATCAATACTCTGAGCGCCAAAACTCTTCGCTCTGGAAAGACGCGTAAGCATTCTCACGTATAAGAACTCACGAGTGTCAAAAAAATCCTTGATAACCGAACCTTCTAAAGTCGATACTTTCGCATCCAGTGCATAACTAACGAGTCCTGTATTGCATTTCGACCGCGCAGCTAGGTACTTTATCACGCGAGCCCTCCTCGGCGTGGAGAACTACGTGCAGGCGCAGGAGACGCTGAGGAACGAGGGCTACGGGGCCGCCGAGGGCTTCTCCGTCAACATGACCTTCCTCAAGCAGGACGGCGACCGGATGTTCCACAACGCCGAGGTCGGGCCCGTCGAGACCGACAACAGCTGTTCGCAGCTCAGCATTCTCACCGCCAGTCCCGGCGAAAATCTATACCACTGCAACAAGTGCGTATAACTTCTCGGTGTCTCCTTTTTTTTAATTTTTTTTTTATAAATCCACTGTCGGATCGCGTTCCACTGGCTGATCTCGCTGGACGAGAGGCGTGGCCATATGCTGTGGTTATAGGTCGACGCCGTTATACAATGCGAATGTTTAATTTACGATCTCGAGTGCGATATAGTTTGATTCGCGCGATCGTTATTTTGCTGTAATGCGATCGCGCGCTATATAATATACCTGTCCACGAAATATGCGGTTCTGCAATTACATAATTACGACTTTGCGCGGAGCTTTGTAGACTTGTGTACAGACAGACTTGCCTATGACAATTTCTAAATTTCTGCTTTCAATGCCTGTATTCGTTTCGAAAAATTTCATGTACAACGGTTTAGGGCGTTGGCAGAATAATAAGTTTTGCAATCATCGGCAATGAAACTCCGGTTTTCATATGAAACAATACGTGAATGATACATCGTTTGCACAACGTTAAGGAGATCATTGTGCTATGACATTTGTTTCGCACATAAATGATTATTCAATTTTGTAATAAAATTTTCCCGTATACGTAATGACCATACAGTCTGCACGAGAATTTATAATGCCCTTCCTTTTTTTCATGCATAAAACATACAATGTACGCAGAAAAAAAGAATTTCTTGTACCCACCTATGAGGCCATTGTTTCCTTCTTATAACTAATAGACATTAAATTAGTTGTTTATAATTACTCTTTAACTGAATACTCCATATATAAAAAACTAAAAAAACAAATTCTAAATTCTTGAACGAATGTACTATCTTTTTTACATGATTTTTTGTACAATGGTTACTTAACTTGTCTTTATGAATTTTAGATATATGCGACTCAAAGTACCTGAAGTAGAAGGTGTGATAATCGACAGCAGTATTCACAGAATGGCGGCAATCAATAGGCATCCGCCACCAAAAACTATTCAAGATGTAATAGACATTCTTAGCGACCAGTCAGATGACGATTACAGAGTCTATCAAGAAATTCATCCCGACGATTATGTCAAAACTATTGCAACAGGTCTTACAATCAATAGAATTGCGTTTAAAAAAGAAAAAAGATAAAGCAATATAAATTGATCAATGATATACTTTTATTGCAGGAATCTTCGATTGTAAGGCGAAAACCTGGTCAATTTATACCGATAAGCCGAATTGTAATGCGCCAATAGTGGTTCTTCCTCTCCAATTTAAAGAAAATTATTCATACTGCAAAAAATACACCAATGGTAATGGTATTGCACACTAAAATTGTTGCCTTATTCATGTAAACTTGTAATTATACTTAAAATTAGGCTTCCAATGTACTTTGTGCCTTTGCAAAAGCTGTGTATCAATGTACCTTATTTCATTAAGAATCAAGCACCCAAAAACAAATTTTATTATTAAATTGTAATAAATGTTTAGTTTTATAAAATAAAAACGTGCACTTGAAAATTTATTACAAAAACGTATCGCATTTATTTATCACATGGCTCAAGAATACATTATGCATTACTTTTCACAACTATTAAAAAATAAAAAAAATATTGTTCAACAATTCAATCGCACAGCGCGTATCGTGGAAATATTACCTATTAATTTTTTTCAAATTTTAGATATTCTTATAAAATCGAAGACCATGTGGAAAATTTTTTAAATGCCACAAAGTCGGAACGACGACCTTAATATAACACAATACATATTTCATTCATTCACATAAAAAAAGAAGGCGAATACTACGTTCAACTTGACGTTTTGTAAAATACGGTAAACGGATTTTAATTCTCTATTTAAATGGATTTCTTAAAAAAGTTAACGTTAATAATGTTCAAGTTCAGAACGTGAATAATTCAACGGCAGAAAGTTGGAACGACAACCTTCTGACGTTTCTGTGACTTCATTTCGGAGAAAAATTCTTTAATATCTTCCTCCCGTACAACTTTTTTGTTTTCGACAAATTTCTGGAGATATTGCTTCAGACTCTCCTTCATGTTATTGTATTCCTCAATAGCAGTTAACTGTTCCACATGACCGAGCGAAGCAAGTGCCTTCAGCCCCTTTTCATACTGAGTTTCATTTTTTCCCATTTTTCCAGCCTCCTCGTATACTTGGACACTGTCCAGTGGATCAAGAAGGTAAGCCACAGAATGCTCTTCATATATCTATAAAGCAATAAATAATCAGTTTATTAATAAATTTGTAAAACGGGTGCACTAAACGAAATATTTAAAAAAAGTATTAAATTTTAATTTTACCTTTTTGCACTTATCACAGGTACATAATAACGTTCGCCAACCTTCGACCCAAAAACAGCTTTCTTCTTTTGTAGGAATTTCAACTTCTGGACAAGTGCAATCGCGTTTATTTTCTTCTACATCAACTTTTTCTTCAGCACTCGTTTCAGACTTTTTAACTTTGGAGACTGCAAAAATAATTATTTAAACTAATTTTGTACATGTATCCCTATTACTTTCATATTAACCTTTTTTTTTAATTTTTTTTAATACCATTTCTTAAATCCAATTATTATTTAAATAAATTAAACATGAATGATCAATGTCAATTTACTCACCAGAATATTTACTGGCATATTTCCATAAAAATTTATTCGACTTCATACATCCAGCACAGATCATTTCACTATAATCATTATCACTAGGTAAGTTATCACCATTTCCTAAATGCTGAAAAATATTTAAAAATAAACTGTAAAAATGTAATTTTTATCACTAATTAAATTTATTTATTACATTATTTGTTATACCTTTGAATGATACCAATCCTCGCAAATAACACATTGAATCATCTCATCGCTTTCAGTTTCTTCAGGATCTGGATATGGTCGATGGCAAATGCAATAGACACCATCATAGTTTTGATTGTACTTATTTTCAGGATTTTCAGGTGACTTAGTCTGAAGTATCAAAAATATCAAAATGAAATGAAAAACTTTTATTGTAATCAAAAGAAAATAAAATGCATTCTTAGAAAATTGCTTTTATTAACAACACAAGCATTTTCATTAGCTTACAGATTCAAGACTGCACGCTTTATCTCCAAACTTTGAGTTCCCACAATCACACCTTACATGTCTTTTAGTATATAGTTCAATAAGGTCGTGTCCTTCGTGGCAATGAAGAGAACAAGCAAAACAAACAGCAGCTCTTGTTCCAGTACTGCAGCATGTTTTACAAGCGTACAATGCTTGTCGCATGTATCCCTGGGGAAAAAGTAACAAATGTACAATATTAGTTCCTACAGATCCAATGGTAAGCATCAGAAAAACTAAAATTAATTTATTTTTATTCTTAATTTGGGAAATGAATTTTAGTTTTATAAATCTACATTTAATTGAAAATTCAGTCTAAGCCTAATGTAAACAAGTTTTACTCCAATAAAATATTTACTCCAATAAAATATTCACTGCAATAAAATGTTCCTCCAGATTTAATGACCTACCTTATCAAAGAGAGTAATATGTTTATTAAAAAAAATAACTGAAATAAAAGAATGTACCTATACCAACTTTGATTAAATTTAATAATAACAACATAAATTTTAATTAGAATATGACTACAAATTTTCGCTAAAACTACGACAAGAAACGGAATTGGGTGAGCCTAAAAAGTTGCAAAAAAATAAGACTAACTCTATTAGATTTACGAAAACATTTTGTATACGCTAGAAACAATCTCTGGATCCATAAAAACATGTTTGTGAAAAATGCAAACAAACTAGCGCTATCCTATTTCATATTTCCGAACAAAGAAAAAAGTCGTTGCAGGTTATGTGAAAAATGAATGTACCTTATTGTAGGTACAATTCTGATCATCGGATGCCCCTAGAACTGCATTGCAATCGTCCTCGAGATCATTTTCCTCCTTGAGGACATCGACCATAGTCACCGAGTTCTCCTCATCCTCCAACATGCTAACCGTTGGCTGCTCACTGCTCATGATACAGGTAGCTTTGGACGCTTCTTCTCGACTCTTAACTTTGAACGCTTTTATCTCGGAAACGAGCCCGGGATTTTTTTCAGCTTCGCGTAGGACTTGAATTTGCGTTGTTAGCGATTTGTCAGGTGAGATTCTTGAGACGGAATTTCGTTGCGAATTATGGAAAATAAAAGGGAAAACTTGAGTCGACGACGCGCGATGACGGTATAGGAATGTCGTCGAGAGTAGCGCCGAATGGTCGATTTTCCATCGGAAGGTTCCCGCGAAATTTTACCGTGTTGCCGTTTCGAAGAGCAACAGCGCGTGAAAAAACAGCTGGTCGACAAAATCCGTGAATTTTCAAATTTACTGCTAGCGAATTAGTTTTCAAAACTGCTCAAGTATAATACCTATTCAGCTTAAAATAAAAATAATTTTCATAACGCTTATTTGAAAATATTAATGAAATATTGATTATAAAAATTGGTGCGTGCGATTTATGTATTTTCTACTTATAATTTATTAATCAATTTACTACGAGGTATGTTTGCAAATTATTGTAAACGCTAATTCAATTCAAAGGATATTTGTGTTTTTGATCACTTTTTTCAGCAGTTTTATCGTAATGCATTTTGAAAAGTAATTTACGTATTTATTGAATTGACAAAATGAAAGTCAGTATAAGTATAAGTTTGAGTAAATGAATTTATTGCTCGTAATCAGAGGTACCTACTCTTCTCAAGAAAAAATAACTCCCACTTCTCGATCTCCACAAGCCAGATTATTTTTATTATCATTATTATGCCGACGTTTAAGAACGTTCTCCCCATATATCGATTTCTTAGAAAATCTTTGAAAATTAGTATGTTTAATAAGGTATCCTTTATATATGGTTAAAATCTGGAAGCCCCAAGCGGCATGAAATTTGGAGATATTGAACCTGGAAATTGCATACCGTAACATTGAAAGCCTATAGGTACTAAGGACGTATGGCCAGAGACGTTTCGTTCAATTGCAAACCAACACTGAGAAAAATGGATACTGCGCACGAGAGGAATAATCTGCTTGTGAGATATCCACGTACAGCAAGATAAAATCTACTTGAAGCTAGTAACCGGGTTCTCCTTTCTAAATTATGGTTTTCTTGTTTCTAGCAGAAAATACTCTTCCTTCTAAACCAACATACGGCCAGCAAAAAGATTACCTGCTTGCTGTAAAGTGAAATCTTCTTACTTAAAGTAGATAAATTCTACAAGAGGTATCTCGAATAAATGAGCGTCTGTCTTTAAAATTAAATTTATTTTCTGAAAGGCAAAATCTTTTTCCTGTAAGTAGATAAAGCTTATTCCCTGAAGTACTAACTAATTTCCCTTCTAAAGAAAATTTAAGTCCATTCGTAAGAACCTTATCAACTGCAAATCGATAATAACTCCGAGTGTTAATATTCTACACAAATCTATATATGTTTAGACATAAGCGTTTAGAAACTAGCGCGGAATGTAGTAACGACTTTGTTTACATCACGTAACATTGAAACTCACAGTACCTACATATTTCCAAAATCCATAGATTTTATATTATATTATGTACAATAGAAGTGCTCGCGTTAGTCTGATTTTCGTCACCAAACAGTGCACGTGCGTTAACCGCAAAAATGCAGAAACCGAAGACAATGGGCGAATTCTTAAAAGA
>UELV01080349.1:0-30559 GCA_900490015.1 Megastigmus stigmatizans
GAGAGAGAGAGAGAGAGAGAGAGAGAGAGAGAGAGAGAGAGAGAGAGAGAGAGAGAGAGAGGAAAGTCATAACGAGCGAAGTTTCGAGACCGCCAAAAAGTAATTAATATGTTACACAGATCTTTATTAACGTCGGCGTACGTATTATCCGTGCATCCCAACGTTAATTAAGCGTTGACCCAGTTCTCTCTTCGCTCGCGGACACCACGCGGACACACAAACGACGGCCAGCGTCGTCTCCTTCTGCTGTACTATTTCTCGCTCTCTCCCTTTCTCTTTCTCATCCTCTCATTGGACTTGTGTGTAGATCGGATGCATTTGCAGCTGCACTACCGTGTCAAGGGAAAACCAAAGCTCTGCCTGGTTGGTATCCTCGCATCGTGTCAAAGCTTAAGGATCACGTATTGACCCTCGTTTTGGATGTGATATTGAGGTCAATTAAAAAGCGGGAATCAATGGACGAATCTTTGAAGAGACTAATTTATTCTGATCTTATGGGAGCTTGCCGAAAATCTTTTGCGCGGGTGTTTGGCCGTAGACAATTTTTAAATTTGAACTTTAAAGTGAGGAACATATGACTACCAAGGAGGATACCCAAGGCCTGTGAAAAATTGTCCTTCAACTTTCAATTCCGGACGAAGGGTTGAGTTTAGAAAAGAATGAATTGGAGAGTATTTATTAACGCCAAAAAAAAGCTATGAATCGAAAGCCTCATTATTTGAGATTGTACTTTGTAAGAAAATAAATCTTATTTTAAGGGCCTTCTCTTAATAAATCTGAATTAAAACTTAACACGAATGAGGATATTTCATTGATGAAAATGAAAAGTGTTATTTTAAAGACAGTTTTTCAAGATTTCATAAAAATAAATTTGCTTCTGCAGCTTTTACGAAGATTATCGTTCAAACTTCTAAAAGAAGGATACCGATGAACGCTTTAAATCTATTCCTCTAAATTTTTTAATTCAAATTTTAATCTGTTAAATGGATAGTTTGCTCAACCAAATCTACTTTTAAATTCTCAAAATCTTAAGAAAAGTCAATGACATTGTTTTTCATCACCTCTCGATGAATAAAGATTCCTCAATCAGACTTGTAAACAATAAGCATACGTAATATCCGCGCGGTCCTATCTTGATGTATATATACATACACTCGAGAGCGTGTCACGTGAAATGTACCTCGTTGATCGCTCACCTTAGGAAAATAAAATATTTCTCTCGCGTAACGGACACTTCGTTCGGTGCACGATTATCTCGAGATTCAGCGTTGTTTCTTCTCCCCGGCAAAAGTCTCTCGCCGCGGCGTTACGCTTATCTCGACACCCGAGCAATTTGGCTCGCGGCCGCATTATCGCCGACACTGCGTCTCTCTCTCTCTCTCTTTTCTTTTTCCTCGCGTGACGCGGCGGCGGCAGCGGCAGCGGTAGTAACGCCCAGTTAAACGAGCGGCGCGGACCGGGTAAGTAGTTCGAGTCAACGTTCGTGCAGCCGAGGTTGTGATGGCCGCTCCCCTGTTTAGGAAGCTCGGGTTATCGTCTTAGCGGCTTTATTGCGACGACACACGGCATATAAGCCCAGTAGCTTCCCCCTGCTGCCAATGATTAACGCCATAACCGGCCGCCTCGTAAAGTCAATCCATAGTAATTCGCACCTCGACGCTCGAATAAAGCTTGGCAAGTCTTATCGCTCGATGGATTCTGTGTGTACGTGTGTGTGTGTGTGTGTGTGTGCGAGGCAACGGTCTGCTTTTAAGACGATTGCCGGACGAGCGCATCAATTATATTTGATGTTGGGCTGTTAAAGACTCGCCGAGGCTCCGGTCTTAACTTACAAATGAGGGACTTTAACTTTCGGCTCTTAATGTAGTCGCGCTTGCTTTCCCACTCACGCCCGCAGTGAACGGTTTATAAAATCTATATAAGCGAGGAGGCTGCATTGTTTATGAAGGCTATTGTCGCGTCCGTCGAGAAAAATACTACTCTTTTTATATGTTTCATTGTTTCTACGCCACCTGTTTTATAGATATTTTCACAATAACTTTAGCACACTAATGTTGCTCGAATAAAGTTTGTAACGTTTTATAATCCTGTATGCAGGATTATAAAACGTTGATTTTTATTATTTGATTTATTTTTTGCGGTATGCGTGCATGTTAGAATTTTAAGTCATAAATTTCTTTTAGTTTTAAAAGTAAACGTTGCAATAAAACATATGTACTTGCATGTATACACGCGTGTGGGTAAGAGAAATGAGATCCGAAGCAAGCGTTTATTTCAATTGATTGCTTGTTCAATATAATCACATTTCCATTTAATGCATCTGTTTGATTTAAAAATTAATTTAAATTTATTATTAAAACTTAATCAGTAACTCGAAGTACTTCCAATTTTCAAACAACTGCCGAGTTATCGGTTTACTTTCCTGCCAAATTCGTTCTGCAGTGGTACTTATAGCAGATGGAATTTCATAATGTTCAATACTTTAATCTAACGGATAAAGGAAGACTTACAGTTAAGCTGTTGCATGCACTAATTTTTAATAATTATACAACCAATCGTAATTGCAGCTTTTATATAAAAAAATTGTTTAATAACAGAAAAATTCATTCATATCATCACAAATGCATAAGTAATCTCTTTCCTAGTAAAAGGCGAAAAGTCAAAAGTCGATCCCCGTTACATTCTTCTAGGCGAGTCAATTCCATTTTAAATCAATAATCCGCCGGGGAGCTAACAGTTCCTCTTATAAACAATTCAAGAGCAGCAAAGAAGAGAGGAGAGAAACTTGCTGTCGCCGGGGTCGCAGTATGAAAGCAATTCTTTTCCGGACGATCGTCCATAAGTCGATGCCGATCTCCTCGTATTATACTAAATTTCTCTACTCGTCCATTAAACATTCATCGGAGCTTCGGCCGCTGATACATCACCTCCGCGCCCCAATCGAGAGGTAAGAGGAGAATCGTACCGATTTTCCTTACCTCGGAAGCCGAGAGCGCTGAATAGTTAACGACTTGTGATTTACGCGATAATCAGATGGCTAATTGGAAGCTTATGTTGGGAGGAAGATTGATGCCACGCGCAAACTTGCGTGTTGGCGTAGTGGCGATATTTTTGCTGGTCGTTGCATTATTGAACGATTATTTTGGAGTATTTAAGTGGATCG
The DNA here is from genome assembly GCA_900490015.1 of Megastigmus stigmatizans. Lineage (NCBI taxonomy): Eukaryota > Metazoa > Arthropoda > Insecta > Hymenoptera > Megastigmidae > Megastigmus > Megastigmus stigmatizans. The sequence goes on from UELV01080349.1 coordinate 3,164, forward strand.
ACTGATACTGCTGTTTTAATTGACTGGTCAATAAAATATCGGTGGCGAATTGAATTACACGTACGTAGAGAATGTTCGAGAGGATCGTAGAGAGTCGGGAAAATAGATTTTTGCTGTATAATCGGTCTGATGAAACGCCGGGAAATTTTGAATGGCCGATCGATTTTGGTGGGCAAACGTTCGAGTTCGGATCTCTTTTGTACCAACAACCTATATAATTCAAAGAATTTTGGGTTTAAATATGATAGTAGAGTGTCCTAATTAAAAGCCAACTTTTAGAGTTTTGTTTCTCGGGAATGAATAATTTAGTTTCAAATGTAGTATTATTGTAATAATTTTGTCTACACTAATAATTGGCCATGATTTGTTAATAATTCTTGATGATAAAATATTGATATTTAAAATATACCTCTTAAAAAATGCTCTATCTATTTTTTTTCTATTTTCAGTAGATATCTTTGACTACCTATTGTTTCAAAATCTGTTTTCATAAGATTTTGTGCTTTGCAAACTAATATCAGGGAGCGGCATCTTAAAAAAGGAAAAAATGTTTGTTTACCGCGTAGCTGAGAGCTTATGCAAGATCATGAACCGATTTGCGAGGAACGGCGAGGATATATGTATACAGGCTTGAGTTGCAGCATAGAAAAGCGAACACCCCGAAGATAGCATAAAATCGTGTCTCAAGAAAAGCGTATAAACAGATTCGCAGCTTATAAATTTCGGAGCCGCGGTTGAGCGATTTCGATAACGAAAAGAGTGTGACGCCAAAAAAATGAGGTTCTCGAAGAGACAAAATTGATCAGTGCTGCAGAACCACTACTAATACATCCGCGCGACTGCGGCGTGGAGAAGTCTCGAAGTTTTCCCTTTCGGGGTGAGAAGTTCGGCAAAGGGTTATTAGATCGAATCGAGCGCAGCTTGCAAGAAGAGAGAGAGAGAGAGAGGGGGAAATCCACTTTTGCGGCTGCACCGCAAGTATATATATATTTATAGCTGTCGACAAGTTCGCGCTCGTTGCGGCGCCAAGCCAAGTTTTGCCGCGTGCGCTCGGCGACTAGTCAACTATACACCGTTGCGCGTTGCCTGCGCTCCACACTCCTACTTTCCTATAAAGGGATTTCGGTTTATCTCTTTAAGCTACTGTATGTGAGTCGACAAAAGATATTGTTTACAAAGAGCGGGTGAAGTATGACACGAGTGGAGATGGGATCAGATAATTTGACTAGTGGTATTTTACTGGTTTAACGTATGGGATTACACTTATTTTTTAATGTACTCTTTTATTAAAACAACTTACTGCGAATTGAGTGAAGTAATTCTATTAAATAATTTGAATCAGAACATTAACTGTAAGTTGTGCTTCTTGTCTGAATGATGAAATACTTTAATCTGTCTCCTAATTGAGTTATTTACAAAAATTTTATGTATCCAAGTAACGACCATAATTCTTGTTGTAATACTCATAATTACTTTTTAAGCATTACAATTAATAAAAATGTTAATAAAAGTGTGAATAAGAAAAATAATTATAACAAATAATCAGTGTAATGTACAAATTAGTGCTATTAATATTTTTCATTAAAAGCAAAAGAATTAAGTGCAATAATAATAAAAGATAATAATTTTTGTCGTAAAAGGTTTAGTTTTTTTACAGAGCAATACGATTCAATTGCGAATTAATGTTAAACGCGTGTTTTGGGTAGTAACGTTTAAACTGTTGATTTACATATTAGCTGCACGATGTTAATGTATCAGATGATTAAATTTTGTCTACCTATTCAGATGTTCTGTTGACACATTACGAATTCTTAAAATCACAATACAGAGTAGAATTTTCTAATACTGTGCCAACCATATTGTTCACTTAAATAAAATATTGTCATATAGTCTGTCGGATTTACGATCTCATACTAAGCAAAATAGAGTGAACCATTTTCGTGAATTAATCCAAAAGCTAGAAACAAGGAGCTGCAGTTCTCATTGATTTATTCGCTTTGTTCTATTCGCAGTAAAGCATTTCCATGCATTTATTACCCAGTGCGCGCGGGCATTTGTATTACAATACTCGGCGCTTCGTCGAAAACTCGAAAATTTACCTCACTTCTGGTATATCACGCATACGTGTTAAGGAAGGTGAACATATCTCACCCCTATATATGCGCCCGCTTAATGCCTATATTTCATAATGTACGAAACCAAGCTATGATTATGTATTGGATGTCAGAGAAAGGAAAGGTGTGTGCATTGTTTCGCTCTAGCTCCCGGGGAATCTTGAGCGTGAGCGTATAGGTAGAGACGACTAGGATAATAATAAGTGGGCCCCAAGGACGGATGCAGATTACACATTTTGGCATACAGCTAAATATATATATATATATATATATATACAGGGAGAGGAAGTGAGAGAGAGAGAGAGAGAGATAGAGAGAGCGAGTGCCGTGGTATATATATAGGAATAATGGAGGTACGTATTCAGCGGCTATATTCTAATGCACTTTAATTTTATGCGCATCTCTTCACGCTATATGCTCGGATGAAATTTTGCCTCGCTCCCTCTCCTGCGCGCGCAGATGACGACACTCTGTGTATTCGGTAGAGAGAATAGAAAGAGAAAGAGGGAGAGAGAGAGAGAGAGAGAGAAAGAGAGAGAGAGAGAGAGAGAGAGAGAGCGAGTGAAAGGGTAAACGGGAGGGGAAAGACGGGGCATCTGTTAAACAAATATTTCACTTTACGCTCGGATTGCCGCGGCGTGCGCGAGCTGTGCTGCTAGCACTGATAAAGGGGAATGTCTCGCTATTTTTTATCTTCTCTTCCCTCTCGCTCTTTCCCCCTTTTTCATTTTTTCAGAGCGAACCCCGTAAAGTTACATTTTGCACGTCTGGGTTATGGAATTTCGCAATTTTTTCTGATTATTCTTGGAGCAGCTTTCCGCGGGTAAAATAATTTTGCAGCCGTTATTATGCATGGGGTTCGTTTGTGCCATCTCGCCTGCTTTTTTTTTTCTTTCGTTTCACGCCTGGCGGCCGAGCGCAATTTTTTGCCTGAAAGCTCGAATTCGATTAAAATGATTAAACACCTTTTGTGAGCTCGCAGCTGAATTTATATGTTTAGCGTCAATATTTGTAACTGGTGAAGTTGATTAAACAAAGTGCTGACAATCATCGTTTAGTGCAAGATGCCATTAATTTCTAACACAAATGGGTTGTTTCGCATTTGAACTTGATTATTCATTCAAAGGTACACGTTAGTGTTTAATTACTACGATAAGCTTGATACTATAACTCACGAATAAGTCATTCGTACTGCAATGTATGTGTGCACAATTCATGTTGATTGTAGTATAAATCTTCTAGAACTTGGTATTCTTAATTTCTTTTAATCGGTTACTTTTAATAATTGTGTTACTAATAAAAAGTCGAAAGTTAAATGACTTTTTTAATGCTTATTTTTATTTTTTCACTTTGTTCAGAGTGAATTACATCAATTTATATCATAAATAAACTGCTTATTTTAATTTGGTTAAATTAAGTAAAACTTCTTTAATTTTGAAATATTTCATACGTATGAAGCCAGTCATCAATAATTTTCATACTTTTTTATAAAGTAAAAAATATTACCCACAGTGAAAATTGTCTCTAACCCGTTTTGTTTTTAAATGTAACTTTTCTAATTAAATATTTCAGGTACAGCCTACAAGTGTAGTAAAAAAAAAGTCACAAAGTTTAAAAATTTCACTTCCTCATTCGTAAGTAAATTCTTTTTGTTAAGCGTAAAATAAAATTATTAAATTCGCTTTTTAATTCATTTCAAGTAGAAAAATTATTTTTCAAAAATTGGTCAAGCTTACATTATGTTTTCACCTAGAAACTGAATAACCAAAACTTTGTATAAATTCCTTGTATTTTCATGCTTAACAAAAATATTATATGTATAAATTTGAGAAAATCTAAAGAAATTTACAAACTTAAACCCCTTTTGAGGATAAAAAATTTTTACACATAATTGCAAGAATTCCCTCGAATTGAAAAAAAAAAAAAAACATTTCCCAATAATCAGTAGAGTTTGTAAAGCATTCCTGTCCAATATTCATATCCAGACAGGATCTATAGCGAGGCAATTTAGTAAATATCGACAGAACAAGCATCATTTCTGTGGAGAAAAGCAACAAAAGAATAAGAAGGAAGGCGAAACCCGACAAAAGAACAAGAAGGAAGAGGCGAAAAAACGCGCTACATGATACGCTTGGGAACGGCAATCTCGCGAGATGGAAACGATTTTGCGAGTAATGAGTGCCCATGTATGGAGACAAGCTGTGGGTGGAGGACAGGATGAGGGTGTATGCATTAATCGAAAGCCACGGGACGGCCGACAAAAATACTCCACTGGGAATTCGCCAAACAATGACCATTTGTTAAATGAGGTTTTATACCGTCTCCGTCTGTTTTTTCGTTTCTCGTGTGGAGAATTATGCATTGCTGGGCAATTTAGCAGCAGCTTTGAATGGAATTCATCCGGGAATACTTGGGATAGCTTGTGGTACGTGGCAAGTAATGGAGAGACGAAAGTGGCACAGTTTTGCCTATCGCTCCTTTTGTATTTTCGCACTTATTAGATGTGATTGCCTGGTCTGAGCTAATTTTTTTGCTGATTTAGCAGTGAACCAAATAATGCGTGGTTAGTGGTGCGAGGACAATATTTATAAAGCTTTTGATTCTATACAATTATTTATAACTTTTTTTTTATCGAACATATTCTTAAAAACTTTTTTATCAATTTCAAAATAAATTTGTAGAGGATTCCAACACTAGCCACTAAGATCAATCTATGAAACTTATACTATCTTTTAATGTGCAAAGAGACCTTTGATTTAAAAAAATAAACTCCCTACCTTGACGGACAATGTTTAAAAAGAACCGAGATGACCTTATACTTACAAGGAGGTGATCAGAGATGCGGGTCCTGGATTTTCTTGTAATTCTCAGGTATTTTACCGCAAAATAATGAGACCCGTGTATCGGCGTTTTTTGAATAGGCCCTGAACACCAAGATATTCACCAATTCATGTTGATTTTATGCATTAGTATATTCCTACAGTGTATACTACAAAATAATATATATATATATAAATTTTAAAAATGACTCCTTTATGTAACGGGAAATTTGAAAATATATTGATGTAGGTTTTATACGTTTCCTTTCATTTAATTCATATTTCGTTGAGGCTCCTTTAATTTGTTTAATTCAAGAAAACAAAAAGTATTTCGTACTTTAATTATTTTGAAATGAAATAATTAAAACAAAATTTTAAATGAAGTCTAACTGTGCGCTGCCTTTTTCTACTCACTCAAATGTAGGTGCTTTGTATTCGACCGTATAAACCAGCTGTCACATCTATTACAAAGTCAGTCATTTTTTTTATTATCACTCAATTCGAAAACAAAAACCACACAGAAAATTCTACGCTTCCAAGCCTTTATCCATGAATTTTTCAATATTCTCATTTTCTTACAACCAATATAAAACTAGATGAGGACATTGCCTTGCTTAAATTGTACCGCTTTCAAGTCCAACAAAAAAAAACTCGTGTTCAGTACACCAGAGAGCTTTGGATTGACTTTTTACTTCCACTACTCGTAATATACGAGGATTAACAGTCGTCTACTCACGCAGGATGAATTTAACTAATTAGTTCCTTATGGTGGTTAGGGTTTGCTTTTTTTCTCATTTTATTCATCTGCCCAGTATAACGCGGGTATAACGATGGAAGAAAGTCGAAGAGGAGGAGGCAAAGGAAAGCGGTCTCGGCTTTTACTTCGCTAATTGGGTGCCACTGTACAAGCTTTTTTGCCTCGTGTTCACAACGCCGCGCGAGAACCAAGGGCCAGCTGATATCGAGGTTTCTCATTTCTTTTCCGCCTTACCCCCTTTACAGGCTGTGTAAAAAATTTAAGCGCTCCTTGGGAGTAATTAAAGCTGAAGAGACCGCAGACTACGTACCTGGGATTCCCCCTTCTGACAAAAGTATCGCGCTTAACTCGCGTTAATGAACTTTCATACGCTGATGGGAGGGGATTTGCTGCGCTGTCAGAGTTGGTTTTATTAAGAGATCGCTGGCCGTGGGGTTGTTTCAAATATTGATTCTGAGTTTACTAAGGAACTAGCTAAATGTTTGAAAATTATACTTTTAATAACATCATACTTTTGACTTGTGTAAATATGAATGCACAATTTATAAAATTTTAAAAATAGTCAACTTATTTTTAAATTTCTTATAGTTGTTTAGTCGCTGAAGTAATAATTTTAGATTGAAAAATTACATTTAATTATAATTCTACAACTTTTTTTTCGTTATTTATATTTTAACTTTGTACGTTGGTTTGGGTTGTTAAATTATCTAGTAGAGTAAATCGTTCAATTGTGATTTTTTCTTACGTTAAGCTCTTGTGATTCTTAATAGTTACCGTTAGGACAATGAAACGAAAGGAGGATTAGGACGATGATACGAAATCTATGCAAGGATATAGATGACATGAGACCATGCAATCTCGGACCTCACGGAATATAAAGGTTGTAGTTCGGAGTAAAAGCTGCACGTCGCGAAAGCCAATTCATGAGTCGATCAATTAACCGATTTCTCTCATTCTTGTCAGAGCGGCCACAGTTCAAAGGTGAATTTATTTTCCTACAAAAGGCAGTGCCGCAGAAGCCATTGCTAGATATACCCGACGAATAATCGAGTTCGAAGTTGTTGGGATAACGCAAAGCAGAGATCAAAAAAGGAAAAAGAAAACAGACACGCGTGTGGAGGGCGGATATTTTTTCCTTCCCTTTCTCTCTCTCTCTCTCTCTCTGGTTTTTTTGGTACAGCTCTCGGTGACGAGTGAGCGCAATCCGATAGCCTCCCCCTTGTCGCTCACTGAAGCCCGTAGCGAATGTTCTCATGTGCCGTGAATCGATACACGAGTGTTGCATAGGAATCTATTTGAATGTACAAAGAGTCGGAATTGAATTGCGGCGCGGGACCGGAATTTTTTTGCTCCCCTTCTCACTTCCTCTCTCTCCCTCTCTCCTTCTCTCTTGTAAACGAACCCTTCGTTCCAGGTGTTGAGAGACAGAGAGAGAGAGAGAGTGTGTGTCTGTGCGTGTATGACACTGGCTTCAGTACGTACCTCGGTGTGTAAAAAGGGTGTCGACATTCTTTTTTGTTCTTTCGTTAAATACCTTTTTATCTTTGATTTCTACATTTTTTTAGGTATTAGACTATAATATTAGACTACAATATCGATAGATGCGAGTGATTATATTTGAAATCCTGATTAGGCGACCTAAGGTTTTTTTGGAATATTTTATCCCGCTCACTAGGCATGTTAGTACAAGCATTTAAGATATAATGTTAACGTATATTATGATCTAATATTCACTTCAGTATCTACGACCCATTGGGAATAGCATTTAATCCTATTAGACTTCAAATAGGTTTACCACGTGACTGATCACAGCACAGCTCACTATCTTGAGCAGTGAAAATTTCATGCGTTTATGCTGGAATTATTCGAGTTAACCGGTGCTATTAAAGAAATTAAATAATGCCTTTGGATTTATAATTTACACGTATTCAATGTATTTAATTACAGATTTAACTTATTTGTAAGTTTGGTATCGAATCAACGTAAGATTCTTTAAGGTAGCATTCTTTACAGTTCGATCGACACTAGAAAATTTTCTGCAGAATTTCTAGCATCTTTGACAATTAGTGTAATAAACTTGACTAAAAGTTCCTCTGTGCAAATAAAGACGTTCAATGCACTGTCACCAACACAAAGCACAATTGTACTCTATTCCGTTTGACGAAATTAGGAGCAATCGATGCGCCGTTTCGCGAGTACAATGGATGTAAAACCCAATTATTTTCCGATGCCGAGCTTAATTCTCATGCATTTTAACGCGCTCCCCCTCCCCCAAGATCCCGGCCAATTCGTAATAAGTAAGATAGAGCTATTCTCTCTTCCTCACAAGCCCTACAAACCGGCCACGCCATCGGACTTATAGACACTTTGGTGACTGTATTCCTTTGCCACTCTCTCGTTGAATTAAGCAAGCCTTCGCATGCATTACAGCACTCTGCCCTTTAGAAGGACGAGAGCTTATTCTCTTTGCGTTTGGAAGTTGAAAATTTAATGCAAGGGTCGGTTTCTTTCTGACGACAAGGCTCGCAGAATTTCTAGATTTGAAAAGGAGTTAATATAATATTATAATAAAAAGGATATATGTAATGTGCTTTCATAAGTTTGGCGATTCAAAAAATTAAAAAGTTGGATCGAACCAATGCAACTTTTTTCCGTTGTATAAGACTATAGCATCAAAAGAATTTCTTCTTTTATAGTCTTTATCGTACAGACTCATCGAAAATGTCTTATTGTAAAGAAAGAAGATTTCCTTTTATTTTTTTATTTTTTCAAAATTAAATTTGATAAGCGAGCCAATAAATTTTTATATTTTATCTAATTTATTTTGAGACTGTAATCTAATGTAATAAGTCGGTTTCCACCATCTTATTACTTTTGCATTAGTTTTATCTTAAGATTAGCGCAAGAACTTATCTATTTTACAATTAGATTATTTCTACTTTGAAATTACTACAGCGATATTAGATATATGATGTTACTCTGATAAATCTTAAGTCGATAGAAAATTGATTCGTTTAAGTAATCTCGGAGCAGCTGCAGATAGTATACATACAATACATCGATGAGAGTGAGACAGGAAAAGGGAAAGGGATGAAGAGAGGGAAGGGGGAATGATTACGCGACATCGCTCCCCAAGTTTCCTCGTTAAGAGTCACCGATTAAACGAAGTCACCTGTGAGTAAAGTTTAATCCGAACTGTATGCATCTTCAGAAGGGATCGCAACGTAATCACCCACTTTATGTAAACGATACCGCAAGTTTAAAGCTTAAAACAAATCGATGCTGCTAATACTTTTCATCTCAGTTAATGCGGTATAATTTTATTCATTCTAAATCTAATTATTTCAAAATACAAATTATTTACATTGTTCAAGGAGCTTGTGTGAATTGTCGATTCAAAACGTACTCTTCATATACATTAGTTCTGTACACGTGACATAAAAAGCTAGCATAAGAGTTGATCGCTTTTAGGAGGAAAGTTAAAGTACAGTAAAAGCAAGTGCGAAAGTTATATTTAAGTTGGGAAATTTGAGCTGGTATGTACGGGAGAGATGATAAATGTGCAGGCCGCGATCGGAGTTCAGTGAATTAGGGGCCAAATATATGGACAAGATAATGGACATGGATAAAAGTGCTCGAGAACTCAAAGGGCTTATGGCATTCTTTATGTAGGTCAAATTACAACTCGTCGGGGCATCGACTGTATACGGAATTGTGAAGTAATGTATACCGAGGCTATAAAGCGAACGCTAGGCATTTTAGAATTCGTAGTAAAATGTATTTAACAACTTATCGGAGACTTATTTATACCGGTATTTAAGAGACTGCAGGAGTAAAAATTATCTACTGGTGCAGATATGCTGTGGGGTATCGTATATTTGAGGCAATTATGAAGCTGACGAGCAAACTTTTTCGCTTAACAGTAATTATTACGGTACGCATACTGGGGGGTATTGTTGTTGCGTAGTCGTGCAAACCAGAGTAATTGCGTTATTAGGGTCGCGACGGAAGTTTGTAAGGTGTGCGCTGTGTTGACGAAAAGCAGGACGCGTCACGGGCGTGATGAAGCTGCCACAATCTTGCTTTTATTTCGCTTCTTGGTTTCTTAGTTTTTGAGCTATGCGGTAAGTAAGATTTATGTAGGACTGTAAAATTCCGTGCAAGTTTTTGTCTTCGCTGCACAGCTGCTGCTCGGGTTCGCTGCAATAAATCAAGTGTCCGCTGCTGAAATGCTACATGCTGTACGATATGTGGTGAGTTTTTCTTAATTTCGTTTCCGCACATCAATGATCGAATTTCATTATGAACTATTGCTACTAGTCTATTTTTATTTCTGATTGAACTTTTCCAAAGTTTTCCATTTTTAAAATTTGATATTATATTAATAGTCGTTAAATAGTAAAAGCATGCAAAAATCATCATACCTTATCGACAGATCCAACAAAGCAAGTGAATATCTGCCCTCAGTTTTTCACTAGCAACGGCTGCGATTTTCTTTATGCTCATTGTAAAAGTAATTTCGAATTCGCATTCGCCGTGCGCGTCTGTGCTTCTGGCGTACATTATTGCCGCTCTGGGATAGCTTGGGCTCGTTCGAACTATCGAACATAAAGTTGTCGCCATACACCGCCACCATATATCGCCGACAAAGTTGGGATACAAGTGCGTTACCGCGCGCTTCTGTTGTGCATTTAACTCACGACTCGAGAGTGGTCTGCTCACACTTATCCGCCTCGATCTTTTTGCTGGTCGCGTGCGACAAATTTATAAAATAAATTTTATTCATTTTTGTATATATATATATATATATATACAACAGCATTATCAGCATTTTTGATATCTAGAGGAATTTGGTTATATTTTATTCCGTAACAAAAGGCCGGGAAAGTTGTGCATTTTGAAACCCGGAATTTCGCAATGTTTTTGCAGTAATAGAATAAAAAAATATGCTTTTCAATCATGTAAATTCAAATCATTTTTGAAATTTATTTTTGAAACGTTTTGAATCGGACAAAAAACATATTTTCCTCTCGGTCGACATGGTTTAAAAAAAGCCTTACAATTTATGTTTTTACTTTATAACGTTATGTTTCCTGCGTAACAAATTGGAAAAGTAATTACTTCAATTATTAATTTTGGACGTATATATTACTTTTTTATTACTACGGAAATCATTTTTTAGCGCCAGAAAGTATAGGTACATTGGGGCGAGAAAAATAATGGATTCCCTTACATTGAATTTCATTTGCTTTTACAAAATAAAAGCTTTTTACTTCTTACATTGAAAAACTAAAGTAGAAAGTTACTTTAAAAAGTACTTAGAATTTTGAATTTTTCGAAAAGATAATTCAAGACGGCTTCTTGTGAGAAGTCAGACAAACTTTATCTCCTTCCCTCTATCCCATTTCACTTTATAAGGAAAGTATAATTCTTGATCTCAGATATAATATAACTTAAATTGGAAAAAATGTGGGTAATAGCATAGCTTATGGAATTTTTGGTTACGTAGCTTATAGCGAAAATTCGTCACCTTAATAATTTAGTAAGCGCTCATTAAGTGATCGATTACATTGAAGGTTAAACGAGGCAACGGTACAAAGAAATGATAAATTAGCTGAGGTCATTTACAATTTGCCTCTTTTATCATTCGGTGCACGCGCAGACTCATTATCTTACTCGTGGGATTTCTCATAATTTTACGTCCATCGTCTTATAGCCTTCATTGTGTACTTTATGAATCGCAGAGTAAGGAAGAATGAAGAAAGGAAAGAACAGGTGTATTAGCTGATGAGTTACGTCAGAGAGACGTCGAGTGCTTGTATCCATGCACATATAGAGCTAACTATGGTGTAAAGAATAAGTGTAAGTGGAGCATCGGTTTTTTGGGTCTTTAGAGAGAAGATTAATTTATTATCGTATTCTTTTCAATCTGAGGATAGATAGTAAATAGACTTCATTTACATATAATAATTGTGGTAAATTTGTGACTTATCAGCGGCAGTAGTTCTTTTGTGTATTCCTGAAGAGCTTTTCTTCGTCAAATTAATTATTAAATCAAGTATAAATTATTACTTTTTTCGCTCTTTGAATTCTATTAGATAGAAATAATTTATTGCCAATTTGAAGCAACTAAATTCGTCACATTTGTCAATCGAAAGGCGAGAGGTATAATATTTTTATTAAATTTTATTTTATAGATGTAATTTTTTATTCGTTTCACACCAAGCCAATCGTGATTACTTTTTGTTTTTATAAATAAAGCGTCATTCAATTAGATATTTGTTAACTTTTGTTTCCTGCTTGACAAGCCATGATTTTCTTAACAGTTCGTATAACTATATAGCTCTAATTCACGGAGAAAGAAAGATTCATCGATTGTCGGCGAGAAGGAGAGGAAGAAGCAGAGCGAAAGCGAAGAAGAAGCAGCGCAAGCTTCTATCTCACGACACCCAGCTGTACAATGGACTCTGATAAATAATCTCATAAATAATTCGTGCGAGGGTGTGAAAGGAAAGTGAGAGAGGAGAGAACTGCGAGGCAAAAAGAAAGCAGCCGATACAGAAGGCGGAGGGTGGGAAGCCTTGGTAGAGTGGTAAAAAATGAAGAAGCCGAGAGAGAATCGCGAGCATATAGCAAAGCAATCTATAGATGTATACCCACGGTGCAAGATGCGCTTTACGTAAATATCAAATCTTCCTCGCGCTCGATCTCGAGTAAAAGAAAGCAGCGCTAACATATAATACACGAGGCTGTGTGTGTGTGTACGTGTATGTACTGAGCGAGGACCAATCGATGTTTCCCCGCGGGCTCTAATGCCCGTACACGTATACAGCTTTCGGCGCGATATCTCTCCTCGGTGTATTGTACATATACCCTATACACAGCGAACTTCTGATTTCTCGATTCCCCGCGGACGTGGTTCTCGGTTCTGCGTGGTTTGTGTGTATATACAAGGTCCTTCTCTTGGTACACGCGCCTCGCAAATTGGTCAATATATCTCCTCGTGCCGCACTCGCCGGAGCGCGAAACAACTAAACCGAATCCGCGAGCTAGAGAAGAGAGAAACTGCATACATACATGTGTGTGTGTATGTGTGTGTGTGTGTGTGTGTGTGTGTGTGGGTAGCAAAAGCAAGCGAAATGGTTTCGAAATCACGAGAAAAGAGGCTGTAAATAAACATGTGCTCGGTGCTTTGAAAGTGAATGTCTGTATGAGTATGTTACCTATGTCTGTGTCGGTATATATAGATGGTCGGGGATGAGAGTATGAAGCACCAATTCAGGATGTGGGTGTAACAGCGAAATTTCTAGACAAGTGCCAGTTGCAATTGTATTTTTCATTTTTGTTCTTCTCGCATAGGCGCTTGCGAAATACTGTTGAACGTGTATTTGCGCTTGGCGGATATATCGCCTATAATGCATATGTTGTTTTTGACTCTTTTATTCTTCGCACTCAAACCTTCGAGCTTTGTGTATATGTATATTCGAGGCTCTCCCTCGATTTTTTCTCGATATTTGATGCGTCATTTGTCGTGCTCCACTGAATTTTGAAGAGTCGCGGAAATCCTAGAATGTTAGTTGCAGAATTCGAGGTTGAAGAGAATGGCTGGATATACTGGTTCTCGGAAAAATTCTCTACTTAATTGTCACCGTTACTTCAGAGTTTCGGCGTCAGTGTATTTTTGAAGAGTAAAACGTTTTTCTGATCAAGTGTAAGATGAGTCGATTTTTAACAAGCATAGAATTTTTACCAAATTCGATGGCTGTGGATCGCTTTTTCGTATTGATATCTACGGTCTATTTCAAACGTTTAAAAATTTGTTCAGATTTAGAGAGCAATATGACATACGTCATCTATTTTTGATACGAAAATGTAAAATACTTTTATTTTATTTAAAATTTGTGTACTGATTTTTTATGAACATATAATATAATTAAATTACTGTGCACAGAAGAATAAAAACTGTAATAATTAATTTATCGAGTGTTGCGCAACAATCTGGAGAATTCATCGAAAATAATTGAGCAAGGAGTAATTAGAAATAAGACTATTCAGCTCGCACTAGCTAAAATCAATTCGCGCGCTGATTGGCAATGAACGAGCAAAAAAAGAGGGGAAGCCAGCATGGAAAATGGAAGTGAAACAAAATGTTTTATCGAGCCGACCGAAGTGTAAGTTCATTTATTTGATTTGTCTCTTGCAGCATAAGGAAAGCTTATACTGCTCGAAAAAGGAGCTTTGTGCGATAAAATTTTTACGCTTCATTGGTTATCTATAAATAACAATAGTCCACAAGTCTACAGTATACAAGTAATGTCGAAAAAATAGAAAAAAATTCAGTTCTGGAAATACGTCGAATTGAGAACTGATTCTACCAATTGTAATTGTTGAAATGAGATTATTCGAGCTTTATATCAGTACATCATTATGGTTTTGTTTCATATTACATGAAAATACTGATCTGATGTATTCGTACTTCATACAAATGTTATTTTACATAATAATCGAAATATCAGTCATTAATATTAATGTTCAATACTGTTCAAAATTATTGAAATTGAGTCTCTGTTTATTATTTATTTTACATGAATTGATTTTTAATCAGACATTGCTCACTTGTCAAATTCAATTAAACAAGCAGTTTGTTAGGTAATCGTTAACCTTTAAAAATAACTTCATGATTTAGCTGACATAAACGACTTACTCAAGAAGCATGCATGCACAGTGAAATATAAGAGTAGAGATTACAGGGTATATTATAGCAAGTAATAATATAAAATCAATAAACATATAGATGGGACGCGTTTTGAACAAACCTAACACACCGGCTGGAAACATAATCGCACCAAGTTCAACAATACGGACCTTCGTGCACTACGCGATTGATCAAATCTCAACGAGTATGTATATACATGTAGCGTACACCATCTACACACGTAAACTGCGCTTTCTAAACATATGTTTAGCTTAAATTCTGCACGTGCAGCCTGTAGCCCAATTATTCCGTTACGCTCTTATCCCTTAATTAGGAAGAAAGGTAATTGAGCTGCCCGTACCCGAAAGCAGATACCCTCCGGAAAAAAAAAAAAAAAAATAAACGATCGAGAGAATAAGGATGCAGACTGCAAGGGAAGTTTGAGTTGGCTTGCTGCCACATATTCGGATTATATTTGGCACCCCCGAAGTACTACGTATACCAAGTAAGCAATCCCAAGCCAGAAATTGAGATTGCCTTATAATTAAAGCTGGCCATTTTCGAGGATCTGGTGTATACACCGATAAAATATTGATTTAATATTAAAGAAAGTGTTTGCTTGTTTAATCGAAACATCAGGTAAATATTTAATTTGTTAACTGGATAACAGTATATGTTGATTATAAATATACGATTTTCAGGAAAGTAAATATTTACCTAGCACAACGAACATGAAAATGTTTTTAATTTAATGCGTATGATGATTTACAATTTTATTATATTGATATAATTTAATTCAATTAGCCACGGTAGTAAGGACAAAAAGAACAGTTAGAAACGGCGTTAGAGTACTAGGAGCGCATCGAAAAAGCGAATCCCTCTGCGATAGGCGGGCATTTCGGCGGGCCATCAATTTCATTCACAGCCAATACAAGCTGCGAGTTCGAGTCGGACTGCAGTGTGCCGAACCGATAGCCGATCTTAAATTTCCTGAGCGGAAATCCGACTAATGGCCGTTGGGAGCACATGTAGTGGGGGTGCGCGCGATCTAAACGCTCTCCCCCGTTTACGTGGCCTGATGCAAGTTTAAATGACCCCGAACGCCGCGCAGATGCAGCCTGGCTAACGGCTTATCACGTGTGTGCGAGCCCTCGAATCTCCTCTACTTCGTCTCTTAGTGGTTTGACTTCGCGCTTCTCACGACCGAACACACAGGTGTGTGTATGTGTGTATAACTGTTAGCGCGTCTCCGTATAGGTGTGAATTGCGATCTTCAATCTCTGTTTTGATGAGCGCTCGAGTTTATGTATTTTCCTGGGGATTGACGTATATGCGTATACTGGACCGGGATGAAAGATGGGGTGACTTCTTGGATGATTTTGGAAGAGAGAATTTTCACTCTGATTTTCTAGCTGGAAGTTACGCTGTGATAAATATTGTTAAAAAGTAGGAACATTTTGTTTTATCAAATAACATAGTCTTTTTAACTTCACAAAATGCTTTCGCACGAATACAAATCTTATCGTAGCAGAATCCTACTGTTGCCTAAACAATACTTTTTTAAATCAGGTAACTCGTAGTATTTTCGATAATTATGTCGATTTTTCTTCTGAGGGAGCAAGTCGATAGACTGCCTATAGTATAGAATTGGTAGGTGCGAGCGCATCCAGAAGGTGGAGGAGCGCCTTTGTTGCTGCTCTGGTAAAGTGCATTCCGGTCTCAAACTATTGATTCCTGCTTGAGCCCTTAGTAGATTTTGGATCCTTTGTGAGCGTACTTCACATAATGTCCAGATAATGATACTTGCATACGATTAAGCCTCATAAATGGCTCGCAGTACTCTTATACCGTTGTTTATCGAGAATTAATCAAAGGTTAAAATCAGCCATTTTTATGACCACAATTAAGATACACAAAAGTTTAGCGAGTGCTGGTCTAAACGAGTCTCCGTGACTGCTTTTTATGTTGTCGGAGAGAGGGAAATGCTTAGAGGACTGTACCTCATGTGACCGTAAGCACCTCCCCACTTGTTCTATCTCTCTCACTCTCATGAAGAGTTTGATAAAACCAACGCTGTTTAGATTTAAATTAATTGAAACTGTATGGCTAGGTCTCCCAAATTTTAGGAATAATATGTATGGCATTGTTTTAAATAATATATTAGTTAAAATTTAAAGAAAAGTTTTACAATAAACAATGAAAACGTTGCTTTCGTCGTGTCACGGTATAGGGATTACGTGTTAAATATGTAGGCTTAGACGTTTGATATTGTTTCTCTGTAGTAAAAATTGTTGACATTTTATCAATGTATGCGCATTACAATTCTTATCGCGTAGTTAAAATTTCAAACAAATCTTAAGAAACTCGATTTTTCGGAGACAGACCTTAATATTTAGTTTAGCAATAATAAAAATAATAACTAATATCGGTACACTTAATCGTATAGTTCTATTACAATATTTTTGTAAGTTGTATACCATTTTAATAATTTCGAGGTAACGTTCGTAGATGAAAGTTCATACAGAAAAGGTGCCGATCCTTGCGAAACAATAAATTCACTTTTATTTAAAAGGCCGACGTTTCGGACGCTTTATAACTGCGCTTTATTACCTACTCAGGGCTGCGGGACACAATTACAACAAACGAATTGAATTGCTATTAAAATTACAATACAAGAATATTATAACTGGGAAAGGTATATCGAAATTTACCCAAAAAGTATTAATTATTTGGTTTTACAATTGTGAACTTTGTGTTACAGTCAAAATTAATTTTCCCAGCCGTAAACTGTAAAATATTAAGAAAAAAAAAGTTATTGAATGTTAATAAACTTAATAGTCAAGACAATCAAAATTAAGATTACGTGTAACACTCACTAAGTATATTTGTCTGTACTTCACTTATTAATGTGTGGTCACGTTCACCTATTACATCAAACTCATCAAAATTTAATACTGATTCAAAGGTGGGGCTAAACTGAAATTTAAATTAAGAGAGGGAAAAGTCTGCGGCTTGTGTTCGTGCGTGCAGCTAGGAGATGCTCAGCAAGGACTATATTTATACGTGTGCGATATAGCTGAGCATATTGGCGACCCGGGAACCTCATCTATATGTATATGTATATATGCATGTTTGCATGTATGAGTGAGACACATCCCATTCCCCAGTATACTTGGAGCGCTCTTAGGTGCTTTGTACGCCAAAAATTGCGACAATTTATATAAGTAATACAGTTCTGCGTTTAACCAGATAGCGCAAAAGACATATAAATTCATTAACAAAAAATTGTTAATAAGAAACTGCACAAAAATTTTTTGTAAATGAATTAAGTAAATTAAATAAATCATATAAAGTCTATTATGTACAATAATCCAAAAGCAATGTTGAACAAAAAAAATTTTCTTTAATTTTTGTTTTTATTTATTAATTTCTAGCGGATATATTTACAATAGAACTGAACACAGCTACAAAATTATTATTTAATGAATTCTTTAATTAGCTTGATAATATCTTTGTATGATTTTTTTAAGAATTCTGTATCTTGAATACGATTAAGTGTATGTTCATGAAAGCAAATGTTTAACATTTCAAACAATCTTCTTTTTTCCAATGATTTTCTCTATCCAGAATAATAATATTAACAAAATCAATTGAATGATATGTCTCATAAACATGCATAGCTAATGCTCATCTATTATTCTCATTCTCAACATCTCTTTTATTTTCTTTTACACGTACGCCTAATTTTCGTTTACTAGTACGTACCTATATAAGTAGCGTCGTAATCTTTATAGTCTTTTTCGTTAATTCCATTCTTTAAGTACTTATCACTTTTGCACTCAAATTTCATCCCCAGTGACAGAATTAGATAATAATTAGATAAAAAGGAGGCATTTATTTCATTAACCTTCAAGATCAGACAGAAAATTTAACAAGATAAAAACAATTTATTCGGGTGCTACGCATTTGTGATACAACCCGACACATAAATAAAGTAATTAAAAATTTACACGACTGTCAGTTGTGTTTAGTGAAAGTTCACTTCGAAATATCACAATCTAGCTGCTACCACTGCCACTACGTAAAATCAGCAGCGGTAACGGTTGGGTGCTTTAATCACGGAAGCTTCATCTTTGTCTTGATCAACGTCCGCGTCAGCAAACAATGTGCAAATAGGAGCCAAAAAGGAGATGAGGGGAACCGGGTAATAGGAGGTGAAAATAAATAATAAAAAAAAAATTGTCTATACAGTAACAGTACAGGTACAGTACAGGTGGGTTTTTGTATATATCGGTATATATATGATGATGCAGAACCAACCTGTCAAGGGCGATGGCCACCAAATGCAGAATGGAAGCGGTGCAGCATAATACATCACTGCTGGTCCACATGTCGCATAATTCAGGACCAAGAGCCCATTCATGGGCAACCTCGTACACGGCTCCTGCCAACAATACCGCACTAAAACGACTCGCCTGTATACCTTTCGTGTATACGTGCGTGTTCATGTGTGTGCGCGCAGAGCGCGTGTGTGCATTTCAGGATGCATAAATGAATGCGAGTGCGCGAGAGTAGCGCAATCGCGACCCGGATCGCTTTTGTATACGTCGCGTGCCGTAAGTGAGAGATACAAAATATGTGCGGCAGATTTTACCGAATCCTTTCCGTGGCTATTGACTTTTTTTCCTACAAACTAAATATGTTTGATTCTCTTTAATTCTCATTAATTTTTTACACCGCGTTTAAGATCATGGCATAAAAGCAATTAGTTTTGAGAATCGAGCAAATTGATGAGTGTACGAAGAAAAACTTCACTTGTATAATGCTAATGAAACAATGTGAATATTTGCTGCGAAAAAAAACGACTACAAAGAGTCAAGAACTTTGATTGTTTACGCCAAGTAGTGTTGCCGTAAGTAGCGATTTCCGTTGGCGAAGAGAGTGAAAAATAAAAAAGGCACTTACCCAAAGGCATGACGAGACAGGCGACCAGGAGGTCGGCGACAGCCAACGAGAGTATCAAGTAATTCGCCACGCTCTGCAGATTGCGCTCCAGCAGAATAGCCGCTATCACGAAAACGTTGCCTGCAACATAAGAGATTAATGACCAACTGTCGTTACTCCATTCCTTCTCCAGACCCACTCACTCTCGCAAACATACACGCACAGATTTGTAGGAGTATACAGCCGATAGCCGCGTTGGAGGACGAGTGGAATTCTCGACGATTCTTCGCGGGGATCATTAATAATATACATATGGAAGGGTTTGGAGCGGATGTTCGGCCTCGAGCGGCCGAGAGCTTTATGGGGACGAACGGTATACTTTCGCTGTGACGGCGCTTGGGGGTGGAAGGGACGGTCATCAAATCGTTTCTATATGAATGAAGTTGGCCCTGGAACTGGAGCGGGTTCGTACTGCTTTATACGCTAAAAGAATGCACGAGCCGCCTATTAAAATTCGCTTCATTGCCCTTATCACATTCTTTCGATTAAATGTTCATTTATAGGACACGGAAATAAGTCTTGGAGAGACTGTCTTTTGATTCGACTTTTCCAAGGTCTTGTAATTCATGCGAATGATGTATCATCTGTAATAAAATCAATCAAGTGTACATGGCTTAAATATTCGAGTAAGTATAAGGATTATTCATGTAGAATTGCAATACTTTTAAAATTTGAAAAGAATTTAGGAGTTTTTACTTTTCAAAAATATACCATTCGAAATTGTAGCAGATTTTCATCCCTTTATGTAGTTAAAGGATAATCTTTCTCAAGTGCCGTTCTTTTAAGTACAGCTATATAGATCATGATCGTCATAAAAATTATTGTACATAATCCTCCCCATCGCAATAATTCGAAATAACAAATAATACTATCATCCGAGGATCAAACCCTCGTAGAAATAACAATAGCGAAAGAAGGAGTGCGGGCACACTATTTCGTAAAAGCACGTACAAGCATTTTCAAAAGTACATTCATTCTACTTTTGACTATATCCCACTGTACACCCGTACCCATTTATCTCTTCTCTATATCCATGGATACGTATATAGGGGGTATATGTAGCGCATGGCTACTTTTAGAGGAAAAACCATGGCTATAATTCCAATTCTTTTTTCTCACAAAGCTGGAGTATACGTGACAAATAGCAGAATTTGTGCTTTAACATTTTTATTACTTCCACTTGTAACGGAAATGTTCTCCAATGTAGATTACAACAAATTCTTTCGTTGAAAATAAAAAAAAGTGTAAGTTCCAAGAACCCCCGTTATTCTCGCAAAATATCGACTTTTGCAATGACCGCAAACCAGGGATTATTTCCTCCGTTAGCTTACAGCTGTATTAAAAAGAGTCTCGCACGAGAGACTTTTTCCACGATTCCGTTGCGCAATCGAATTCATCCCTCAACAAATTGTTGCAGCTTCGCATTTTCTTGTTGCTACAGCTTGCTGTATTAGCTCGAATAGTGCAGGAGCCTAGAAAGAAGGATTTTATTTAAAAATATGTGTATATATACGCTCAGTATTGGTCGGTTAGCTCGGACCTGGCCGCGCACTCATATTATATACGCGATGCTTTGTCGATGGCCTCGCCTCCAGATTCATCTCTCATTGTTAGCAAACAACCGAAGATATGTGTGTGGGAGCTCTCTACATAAGTCAACTCCGGGGTATAATGTGCAGCTCCTCGTCGATGCTGCTTTGTGTCGGTATATGGCTGAGCACGGCTGCATCGCACGGTCGGACGGAGCAGAAGGGAGTTGAGCTCTTTTAAGCTGCTGCTGCTGCTGCTGTTGTTGCTACGACTGCACGTGAAAGAGGGGCAAAACTTTTTGTCGTTTCTGTGTTTTTCTTGCTTGTATTGGAGCGCTTTTCGTATTGGGAATATTATGGAAATTGAATTGATACTAGTCGTAGCACTGGTGAAGAGTATCCTATTTAATAAAACAATATATCAGATTTGTGCAAAACCTTTTACTGGCTACAAACTTTTACAGGATTATAATATCTAATCCCAAGATTTGGACAGTTTCAAAATAAAATAGATCTTCAAAATTGTGAATTTGATAATTCATTCCAAAATGTTTCAATTTTGAAACGTCGCGTACCTTACCTTTAGTTAAAATTTTTTTTCAAAGAAATTGCAGCGCGAGTATTGTGTGTAATGAGATTTTTCTTTTGGAATCGCTTAATATCCCCCCCCCCCCTTCCCACGCATACCAGCAGTTTCTAAGTCGTTACAGCTTTGGCTGAAATTCAAAATTCAAAAAATTCCATTAAATAGGATAGCGTGCATGTAGGATACACTTGGTATCTGCGTACTTCGTATTTACGGTTACGGCATTGCCGTGCGCACTTGATGCAATTCTCCAGCGTGCGCGGCTCTTACTTTTTGTTTCTATTTTCCTGTTAATTGATTCCGTTTTTCCTTTTTTCCATCGTCGTTGTTCGAGAGTACATTCGAAATCGTTACCTGAAATGCGCAGGGAAATAAAAAACGCGCCCAATATTGGCGCCGTTTTTATTTTTATACTTGAAACAATGTTCTGTTCCAAGCAAATAATTTTTTCTAACTTTTGATTAGACGAATAGTAGGATGGTTGTCGCAAAGATCACACGCATGCCGCTTTTGTTTTAATACAGAAGTGGAATGTCCACTTTTCCCAGGGTAAAAGCTTTTTTTTTTTATTTCACATTGTTACGAAATTGCAAATTTGTGCGTGCACCGTGAGTGCGCGGGAATAAATTTTTACGATTCCTAAAGTTTAATCAAGGGGTTCCGGCAATGCGTTCGTACTCTCAAAATTTTTTGAACATAGCCGTGAATTCCCGATTAGAAACAAAGAACAAATTTTATTGTGAATGTTATTTTAATTAACGATTGTTTTAATTTTGGATTCTAGAATGATCAAACATAAGAAGTCACAATTCGGGGAAAATTATTATATTTATTTAAAAATTGCTTTTAATCTTTAACTTTTCTGTATACACTAATGAAAAATGGAAAAATTATGGAATATATTGTTAATCACAATTTTTTTCGATGAAGCTGAAACTGTGTTACTATACAAGCAATCTATATTAAAATTGGTAAATCATTCCTTTTAAAGCATCGAAAGGTTTAGCGCTGGACCAATTAGTTCGCTTCATCGCTTGAGATCGAAAAAAGCTAAACTTCTACAGAAAGTCGATTAATCTCAAAGCGAGTAGAAGATAAAAAGAAAAGAAAGTACCGTAGGATCACACCTTCGCCAAACTATTCCTAAGAGGCGAGTTAATACTCGTCCGGTGTAAAAGCAAACTCTCTGAGGTCCTCTTTCTATTTTGAGCGCAGAAGGATAGGCAGGTAATCTAAGTATAGAAGTGATATTTGAGATTAGGAGACTGTGCTGAAGCTCGATTGTCAGAATACCAGCTAATTAAACGTCACTGAAAGCTGTTAATGTTCTCCACTTCTTACTCATATAATTAGCAAGGATTCTGATATTATGAATTACTTTGGACTTTAAAATACTTGAGCTATTGTTGCGAATTTTCATTCTGATACTTCTTATGGAGAAAGTAGTTTCAGCGAAAATAAGAAAGTCTATGGGAAATGATTTCTAAAACGAGTCGACATATTAACAATAATAGTAAAAAATAAACAGGGAATTGTTACCTATCAAAATATAGCTGATTGTGTTTTATTCTATAATAAAAAGAAAATTTATACTTTAGCAAGTAGATACTCGTTGAGTGAAGAATTTTCCTATGCGAAGACTATGCCTTTAAAAGCGCAACATACGTCTCCTAAAATAAGGAAGAAGCTGTATTAAGCAATCATTCGCGTCAACAACTGCACCTGACCTACCTGCTAAACTTCGAATGCCGTCACATCGGCGCTATTTATTCGAGTATCCTCATATGCGCGCGCTCCGTTCTCATCGTCTGGTTTCTTGTTCTCGCATCATTATTCATGCTCCCCATAAACGCACATATCTTTTTATGACACGGTTTATAAACTTGACTGTGCACTGTACAGAGAGGCGTGTATATTTCAGGAAGAAGGAAAAGTATACGGCTATGATTCTTTACTGTGCGGCGGCGACTTTAGCTCGTGAATTCGACTCCTCGAGCGTCAAAGACTTGCTTTGCGAGATGCGCACAAAAAGCGAAGCGAAATAAATTTATCTCTCTCTCTCTCTCTCTCTCTCTCTCTCTCTCTCCCTGCTTCGCCGGAAAAGTTCTATTTTATTTTTCCTTTTTTTCTTCATTTCCGGTTCTGACTTTTGAGAAAGCGGTTTACGACAAAAGACTATTCTGGGAAGGGTTTTATTTATGAATGGCTACCTCTAGCGCGACTTGGCGATATTATTACCGGCGGATAAAATGTGTAATTTAAATGCATGAAAAGAATAAATGCAGCTGCAGTTGCAACGTTACATGAATAAGCTTGCAGGGATGAGGGAGAGGGAGATCGTTAATTCCGCGAGGAGCACGCTTTTAAAAAATTTTACTTTGTATTAAAAGCAAATTGTATTTTACACATGGATAACGTTGTGAAGTCTCCCTTGCGAATCTCAAAACGTCTCCAACTCATCTTCTCGAGTCATCTTTCTACTTCAGACTTAAGAATGCCGGTATTTTCGCTCTTACTAATTCTCTCGCTCTAAAAAATTAAAAGATCCTGGCTGTATATATTTGTAAATTTTTTAATCATCGTATTCTTATGATCATTTTAATCATAAGGTACTCGTAATTTTTGCTTCTGGAACTTTTATCCCACGTACGTACTCCACCGAACCACATAGTAACAAATAAGATACCACAATGAAAGTCTGCAAATGCAAAACAAAAAGGCCAGAAATAAAAAAAATACCGGTACCCTAAAAATGACTCTTTCTCTCTTCTTCTCTCTCTCTCTCTCTCTCTCTCTCTCTCTTACTCTTTAGGACGCACATTTTGAAAGGTGGGCGAATGCACACGGCTACCTTGTCATTTGCTAAAAGCCTTCGGATATTAATGATTCCCGCGACTTACGGCAAAACTTATATAAGCAATTACTCAAGCAGGCTTATTCATTTCCGCGAGACGCGCAGAAGCGAGTATAGCTGCTAGGCGGAATGGGCGTTAATATGAATTTTGCTAACAATGCGGCTGCGCCTGGATTATGACATGCGCTGCTCACGAGCGGCAGCAACACAATGTTCTAACCTACATCAGTGGTACAGCTACCCTTTTATATCAGATGCCTCCATAGGAACATATTTTCTCGGCATCTGAAATTAATATGCGCGAAAAACAATTTGCAATAAATATTTTACGTAGATATTTAAAATGGCATATGAATATTTTTGCCAAACCATTTACTGATTATTTTTTACTGATAGATTATTTTTTAGGTTAACAAAGTATGAAAATTATTGTATTAATTCTGCCCCTATAAGTAGTAGTCTCAGTTAAATTTTCTCATTGTGCGATGAAATGGTGGACACCTTGAGCTAAGGTTTGATTTAATACACCTGTATATTCGCAATTTATCTACTAATATTACGCAATGCCTATAAACATACCGTAAACGTTAGTTTTAAAACTCTGGTGAGGGATAAAGAGCTGTTTCCAACTTTAACTTGGTTTTAAAGAGGTAATTCTTATTCAAAATTACGTGCGTATGAAAATGAGCTGTCTCATAGAACGGATAAAATTCTTGCAAACTATTCGACCGAGGCTGTGTGGACTCTCGCTAAAACGTATATTCGCGGCATAGGAACGTAAGGAGACTGTCCTATAGATAGGACTTAAGTTGGTCAGTCCAATCGCATTATCATACTAAAGCGTTGTAATTGCTCCCGACATCATAGAAACTTGAGAACAGCATTGTTAACGACAGAAAGAGAGAGAGAGAGAGAGAGCGGCTAGGAAACTTGGCTTGGGTCTAGGAGCCTTATGGTATCAAAACTTTATCCGAGGCAAGACTGCAACCGCGGCTCGAGGACGAACTGTCGCCTCTTAGCTAAGTTCCGCTCCGTAGCATTTGCATTTTCTCCTTGTCATTCACCTGAATTCAGAGTGTAATTGCGCATTGTTTGCCGTGAGTGCGTCACAATATGAAAGAATAGGTATATCGCCGGTACCGACGAAAACTATCCCACATGTATATTGTCCACAAAAAGAATCTTATCTAGCATTCGCCACGAAAATAATACAATCCACAAAAGTACCACGAAAACTATCCCGCATAAATGTTCGCCACGAAAAGGATCTCACCTATAGAAAACGCCTTGAAGACTATTCCGCATCAATATTCGCCTTCAAAACAAAATACCACAACAACATTCGCCATGCAGTCTCGGCACAGCATCAGGGTTTCGTGACACTTTTTTTTGTATTTCATTGTGTTCAACACGACAATAAATATTATAAATATGTAAAAATGGTGAATTTGAAAATTATAAGGAATTTAATATTAGAAGAGTATTTCACACTTTCACATTTCTTGAGTGAAATGAATACGCCAGCAGAATGAGAGTTTTTATAGGATCCGATGTATAGTAACGGACTAACATTGATGCGAGATAGTTTTCATGCCGTTTTTTAGCTAAGGTTCTTTTCATGACGAATGCTGATGAGGGATAGTTTTCGTGGCATTTCTGAGTGGGGTGGGTAGTCTTCGTCGGCACCGGCGATATATCTTATGAAAGAATATAGTTGTTGATGCCCAATTTTATAGTATACTAATCAATAATATCTTTATCTTTACTATTTCTAATTAGTTAAGGTGTTTACTTATTATAGTAAATCTTATATTTTGAAGTATACTATATTTTATAGTAAATTTAAAAATAAATAATTGGTGATTTATTATAGTAACTGATGATATATTTTATTTTTTATATATAATTTTGATATTATAATATACTATAAATTCTAGTTGTAGCCGTATTATACCATACTTAATAGTACTTTCCTGACTAAAGTCACCAGCATATTTTTGTAAACTTTACTACGAATTTTTTATTTACTTTATAAGTTTAATTATAATTTAAAGTATAGTAGTTTCATTAACACTATACAAGGACTAACAATTTTGTTTGGATAAAAGGATGAAACTGTAACGGCGACTGGAGAAATTTCGTTATCATGTAATCAAAATTCACTAAAGCTCTTTTCCTCGCTCAATTATGAAAAATTCATGAAAATGATCGCTCCAACCCTCTGGGTTGATTATCAAGGTAATTTAAGAATGACCTTCGGAGGCAACCTTCGCTCCGGAAAGTCAAAGCAGCCGCTTTAATTAATTGTCTGCTGACGCTAAGCTCTGGGGAGCTCAGCGTCCGAGCGCTATCGAAACTTTGTTTCGGCTTCGCTCTTTCGCGTGCAAACCTTGTTATTCGGATTTGGGATACAGGATACCTTCATGTCCTGTATCATATACTACATGTCTCTTGCCTTCTAGAATCCGTTTTCTTTTGTTCCGTGATAATTCACACTGCTTTTAAAACCATAAGTATCTATTTATCGTATTGTAAATTCAATTTTGTATTCTTTGTCTCCCTCACTATTGCAAATGATCACAATAAAATACTTTTTTTTTATTACTTTTTGTTCTTATATATAGCATTCATATGTATTTCAGAAAAATAAGTAAAGTCAGATTAAAAAATATAACGAGTTGCCTCTCGCTAAACCGTGGACTCCTGCTGGTTTGATAAACAATGACGGTGCCAATCGCAACAAGTCAAGCCACTTCCCTGGTAGAACATTGACGAGTTCGGCTGGTTTTATATCCAGCCGTTAGCCAGTTTCGACTAGCCAACATTTAGAGTTTCAAATCGTCAAATGCTCGGTAATGACCAGTCAAGACTAAACGTCAAAAGTAAACAAGAGTCGAGAGTAGCTTTTTTAAGCATAACCTCAATATTTTATGCATTAAACGCCAAATTTTTAAGTTTAATATATCAAATTAAATATGGTAATATACATATTTATCTGACCAATAATATTTATTTATATTATTAGATATCAATATATC